>JAIEZT010001328.1:28239895-28464895 GCA_019594935.1 Periophthalmus modestus
TAATTTCCCGGGAAGTTCATAATTATTCACAAATGACACTGAGAACTTTTGTGCAAACGAGTATCCTGCTCATGAGCCTTATCCCGGGTATAACAGCGTTCTGGATGTGACGTTTGCAGAGACTCGGAGAAACTAGGATCCTCAGATCTGTGTTTGCAGTATCCTGATCTAGAGTGGTCGCTACGGCAACCATGGCATAGATACGGTAAAGAGCTAAACATTTTTATAACCTTGTCAATTAAGACTTATGACAAATAATAACAAAAAAAAAAGGTGTTAAAAGGTGGTTGCATTGAAATAAACTTATTTTATTTTGTTTATAGGTAGAAAATAATAAAATTTTTTAAAGTCCTGGTGGAGGTTTGAGTCATTTTGGGAAGTTGCTGCTCCTGCTTCTCTGTCATAACCAGGATACTGCCTGTACACGGACACACACAAAACCAGGACACTCACATTTTTAGGAAGACTGATAAGAAAATAGAAGACAATGTTAGTAGGTCAACAGGATTTTAATTTTCTCAAAACGTGTCAGTAGTTACAAACCATCTTTCACAGTTGTAAGATTTTCCTGCTTGTCTCTGGACTTGTATTCGCAGCTGTAAGTGACGATCAATCAGACTGTCACCTGTGTTGCCAGATAAGATGGTGTATATCAGCTTTGGAGAGGTGTTCCCCTTATACTTGAACTACTTTAAAGCTGCAGTAGGGCCACTGTAGCATTTTGAGGCTTATATGTCAATAATTTCCACGTCCCGTCGTAGAAACTCAAAGGGAAGTGATCTGTGAGCTCTCTGTCTATTAAAGCATGATTAGGTGTTCCTCCATGATGCTATCTCTCCCCAGTGTTATTCTCCATGTCACCAACATCGTTAGCAAAGCCATTAGCACGCCCTCATTTGCATTACACCCTCTGATTAACACTTAGCCTCTGTCAGCACAATCCAATAGAGTTATTCCTATTAAGATTTAATGGGTCGTTGGAGACCAGGGTTTCAATAAGTTTGTATGTGATCGTGTAGAGATAATGTTTCCTATAGCGCAGCACGGAGCAGAGAAAGTCGTGTTCTAATGTCGTATTGTTGAGTTAAATGATGTTGGGCTGTGTGTACAGATTAGAACAAGGATTAGCGCACTCATTCATTCTGTCCGACTGCATTGTACGAGCCATTATCTCTGGTTAAAGGGTTATTTTTGAAAGGTTGTCATTAGCCTAGAACCACAGGGAGTCAAAACACCATTGAAAATGATTGGATGGAAGATAAATACAAAATATATATAATGCAGGCTACGCTTCATAATGATGATACAGGGAAATGGTGCAGTAATTGTACTGAATCTAATGAATACACATAAACCAGGAGAAAAACCGAGGCGGAGTGAAGTTTTTTCATGTGTGGAGGGGACAATGGCTTTAAGATAGTTTTGAAGATATACACAATATAAAAAGAAACATGCTTTTTTACACTGTCTGACATGAAATCAAACTAAACTTTTCTTTTTTTTTTTTTTTAGGTCAATTAAGATTACCAACTAGGATTATTTCTCTTTGCTAAATGCCAGAATAATGACAGAAGGATTTTTCGAGACAATTTTTCTTTACTTTCTTCAAAGTCAGATGTTTTGTACCATTGTCTTTAAACAGTATGACTTGGGTCAAACATTTTGGATTTCCTTCCACAAGGTTCTCACAATAATTGGCAGGAATTTTGGCCCAAACCTCCAGACAGAATGTAACTGAGCTGAGTTTGTAGGTCGTCTTGCTCCCACATGTCTGTACAGGTCTGTTCATAAATTTCTGATAGGATTGAGATCAACGTTTTCTGAAGCTCAATCCAAAACATTGACTTTGTTATCCTTAAACCACTTTGTAACCAATGCTTCGGGTCATTGTTCATGTAGAAGACCATTTCTGCCCAAGCTTTAACTTCCTGGCTGATGTCTTGAGATGTTGCGTCAGTATTTCCACATAAAGTTCTTTCCTCGTGATGCATCTGTTTTGTGAAGTTCACCAGTCCATCCTGCAGCAAAACAACCCCACGACATGATGCAGCCACCCCCGTGTTTCAGTCAGTCTTTGTCTCTGTGCATTTGCAAACTGTAATCTGTCTTTTCTTTTGGAGTCATGTCTTCTTCCTGCAGAGTTTCCTTTCAGTTCTTGTCGGTCCAGTCCTCGTTTCACTGTGGATAATGACACACTCTTACAGCTTCAGCAGCTTCTTCACAAGGTCTTCATTTCAGACCAAAGCTTGTTCTTCTCTGGGACACGTCTCCTTCCTGAGCGTGTGATGCTGGACATTCTCATGGTCTTTATACTTGTGAATAATTGTTTGAACAGTCTGGAAATTACACGCAGGGATGAACCAGACTCGTGCAGGTCCACACTTCTCTTCCTTCTTGGCTGATTTCTTTTGACTTTCCCATGATGTTACACAAAGAAGCAGAGTGTTTCAGGTGAGCTTCAGATACATCCACAGGTGAGTCTCTAATGAACAACAAACCCCATCAGAAGGTTTCATAGACATGACATCTTCATCTGTGTTCAAATAGTTTAAAGTCATAATAATCTTACTGAATCTAAACATCAGACTTTGAAGAAAGTCATGAAAAAGTGTTTACAAAAAATTCTTCTCTTTCCCTTATTCTGGCATTTAGCAAATAGAAATAATTTTGATAATCCTAATGGACCTAAAACAGGAAAAGTTTAGTCTGATTTCATGTCAGACAGTGAGGGGGAAAAAGTGCATATGTAGTTTTTTATATAGTGTCTGTAAACCTGTGGAGCCGTGTGCTGGTTATACTGACGTGGCAGAAACACTGTTGACTAAACTATCACTCAGAAACATTCCTCTGGTATGAAAAGTATCTCCACTGTGATACTTGTGGTAAACACTGTGCACTGACTGGTTTCCTGTTCAAATATCACACATACTATTGGTTCATGCCTGTGGCTTTGTCTGGACAGTGTGAATTTTGTAAAAATGTGCAAGAATCTGCAGTGGCAACAAACTGGATCTTATTGAAAAAAATACCGTCCACTTCGGTGTTGAATTCTGTGTCCTCCCTCGATGGAGACCTGTGTTTTCACAAAAGAAATCAAAGAGACTCTCAGCCCGTCACTTGCTTAAACCAACTGGATTTCAGCTTTGAACCTGGCAACACAAATGAGAGACTCATGAGAGGCTCGTTCTACTTTGTGATTAGACAATCATCCTGAGAACCCAAACATCAAATTATAACGACGTGGCCATCATGTCCAACGCTCTGCAATTAAGAATAAATCAGTGTGATTATAATTATAATTGTTCTGAGTAAAAGCAGATAAATCAGATTAGAGCTCGTCTTCTTCTGCACGTCACTCATTTGTCTGCGTCTGTTTAAGTCTCTATGGTTGAATTGATTTCCAGCTTCCATCGTTTTCATCTGTCGTCTGCAGAACATTAACCTGCTAATGGCCAGCAGACCAAACCTTCATCATCCTCATCATTTCATTCATTTTGCAGCAGGGTCGTACCGTGGCTCGCTCCTCGTCACACACGTATCCATCAAACACATCATTAGGAATATGAACCTTCTGCGGAGTGAGAGCTATGATCATAAAACAGTTTTGGAAAGGTCTTTACTGACAGCGGCGAGGCAGACCGCGACAGGTCGAGGGCTAAGACTCGTTTTTACATTGGCTTTGACATATTGTTAAATTTGCCTTTGTAATACTAAAAGGTAAGTTTTATTTATGGAGCTAAAATCATAATCTGGAGAATCACTGTTTGTGACGAGGAAACAATATTTATACAGGGAACCTTTTGACTCAGAGCCATGAAAGCAAAATATTTGGAAATGTATTTCAGTGAGAGCCATATAATATACTTTAAGACTGAATTCAACTAAATGTGAGTAGAGTTCAGAGTAGCCTCTGAATTATTCTTTTAAATAAAGTTGTTATAATACTCACCATTAATGCAACTTCTGGTGCTGCTGGATTTGCTGATGGCTGTGTTGTCTGGTTGGTTCTTGTGAGGTTAAGCTTCACGTGTTGAGGCTTTCGTCCATTAAACGTGATCGTTGGACTTGATGTTTTTCAGATGTGAGAATGACGCTCACCTGCAGACGGAGATCCAAACATGGTCAATACAGCAATATTAGATTAGATTAGATTAGCCTTTATTGTCTCCCTGTAGGAGAAATGTGTCTTGGGACAAGGGAACTCATGCCACCTATAAAAAGCCATTAAACATTATAACATACACATATATTCACACTCACATATTAAAGGAAGTGTCAGAATCTACTGCATTTTTTCCCACAACTGCCTCTATTTTACATGTCCATTCGTCTTTATTCTTTGACACATTGAATAAGCGACTGGCTCTAAGCTGCTGCCTCTCATTCGTCGTCTTCGAGGGACAGAGGCAGATTACCGTAATGACGGTAAAATATCTACAGAGCCTCGTGCCTCTGCTTTGAGACGCCGTTTGAGTTTGAATGAAGCACAGTTGGCTGCAGAGTTATGGTAATGGAAAGTCCACAGTCGCGAGTCTGTCGGCGACGATGGCACCCGACGCTACAGGGCGACAACAAGTTAGAATATTTTATGTTTTATCTGCGAGCCAGATGCCGTCATCAAAAGAGCCACGCCTGGGTCATGAGCCATACGTTCCTGACCCCGGCTTTAAGAGATCAGAAAATAGTGTCATATGGGCCCTTTAAGAAAACATAAATATAAAGCAGCAGATGTTGTAATTGTATTTAATAAAATTCTATGACTGATTAATGATGATGAGGAGACATCAATAAAGCATCAACCTAATTTTTATTTGCACAAAGATGAGAACAAAGACCACGCCATAAGACCAGCTTACAGGTCAGATCTGTGGAGTTTTGGACAGTCTTTGAACATAAAAAGACCTATAGTTTATTGTTACTGTTGAACATTCTAGGCATTAACGTCCCTCTGGAGAAAAACAGGTGGAGTTCTGCTAGTTGCATCGTGATTAATGTTATCTGGCTTTAAAGAGTATTTTTAGATGCATCTGAGAAGGAGGAAGACTTTTTTTCCCTTTATTTTTGTCTAGACCTATAACCTGCCAGATCGCTGTGTAGATACTTTCATGAAAACAGCTTGAGATGCAACAGCAGCTTCATTCTAGCCTCATTATCTTTATCTCATCCATTATTAAAGCATAATACAGGGGATGGAGGTGGTCTATAAGTCATCCAGCCATGAGAGGGTTGGGGCTTTGTAGAAATATACAAAGAAAATTCCCTGAGCTTTAAAGAGGAGAGAGGTGCAGAGATGTCAGGGAAAACCGCCCGCAGGAGCAGAGCAGCCCAAACAAACAGGACGGAGCCGCTTTGATCTGCGATTTATGAGACAAAGGAAAAATAAACAATGCACTATATGAAATCGATAGTTTTCCACGATCACCATGAACGAGACTGATGTGAAGCCAAGGAAATACACAACATATGAGGAAGCGTTAAGTGGGGGTTTAGACAGGGTCACCATTAAATCACATTTTTTGTCAAATCCCAATGATTAATTTGAAGGAAAATGGAGCAGTTACATGAACAACACGACTGGTCCAAGGGGAACTGTTCCTGATGGGTTTCTTATTGTTTTTTCCTCAAAAATAAGTGACTTTTACCCCCTGAACATCGATGGACAGTCTCACAGGGGGGTACATAACCAACCCTGCTAAAAACATGATAAAATGGGGACCACGACAGGACCCGACGCAACAATTCAACATCGCAACCACAAACTGGATCCAAGGGAGTGGGAGCAGGTACATTTTGGAGTAGGCTCATGAAAATTCAGAGCAGTGATAGAGCTTCATGAAACGGGCCTAAAGTTGAATTGGAGACAGTTTCATGATGAGCAGGGAGGCGGCCATGTTGGATTGAAAGTCTGTTTTCACTTTCACTGTCCACTGTCCTGGGTTTGTGGTCCAGATGAGCTCAGATTTGGCATGTTATATGTAGAAAACATTTATTATTCACTGTAACATGCAAAAACGTCAAGTGGACCAACATTACTTTCTTTATCGTGGAGACAAAACCATTTCATACCAGACTTTCCACACACAGAGACAGAAATGACATTATACAAACCTGTAGAACATTGACACAACATTGTTTGAGTCACTCCGATGGAAAATTCAATGACACTGTAGTTTATTATTTGCATAAAGCTCCTGGTGGAGTCAAATCCACCGACTCCACCAGAATAATGAGTTATGTATGTAACTATGGTTCTATGACTCACACATGCAAAGTACAACGTGATTGAAAACTAACATGAGCATTATTTAGGTCACTCCAATCAAAAAAGTCAATTACACCTTTGGAAACCTCGTGTATTATGCTCAGAGTTGCTGGTTCAATGCCCTGGACCAGGCCAGTATGAGTCAAATGGCACATTTCACTCTGGAAATAATGTGAAGAGCAGATTGTGAAGGCGTCACACACAGGCCCGTCAGGATCGGGAGGGTTTACATCCAGGAGCGTCATGATTAAGAAGTGTCTGTGATTAGGAGGAGGTCGTGAGTCCATGGCGAGCACATGGGACGTACGTGAGAGCCTCTGTTAGTGTCTGATTTGTGGAGTTGTCACCTCACTGCCTGTGGGTCTGTGCTGGTGTCTCTATTAGACCTGGGTTTCATCTGGTGGTACATGAGAAGCCAAACCTTTTCTTGACAAAATAGTTCTGTTGTATTGCAGAACTTATTCGATTCACATCAAACTGAGGTAGTAACGATAAGGAAAAAGTACTGCATTTAAAGAAACAATTTGTTTTGTGGAGCATCTGTTACGGCCCTAAGCCTAAAGTTAGTTTCTTATTTGACCACTTTTTGTCTGTGTCCCCAAAATCTTCATTCCTCCCCCACATCCATGGCTTTTGGACCCCAGTGACGCCATTGGAGGACCAGTTTCCAGGTTGGGCCAATCAAGGGGCCCACCTTCAGCCACCTCCCTCTACTTAAGAAGATTGGGGACACCTGCTCGGGGCTGCTGGCCTGAGGTGGCCAGTGTGCCAATTCGTTGGTTATGCGTGTCTCCTTCTTGCTGGTCACTACTGGGGGTAGTGACTATTTAGTTTAGAGACTTTGATAGAGTCAGTACTGACTTTGTTTGTTCGTAAGATGTTTGTTTGTCACTAAATTTGTACTATAGTTAATGTTACTTTTTATTTTCTTTTGTTTAACCCTTGCAAGGTGCCCTCTGTTTAGTTTTGTTTAGTTTACCCCTACATTCCTGTTAATTAAATTACTACTTAATTTACCATTTTTCCACCTTGGTTGTTGTTTTTTGTTACTTCCCTGTGTAAGAACGAGCTGGGTTGTAACACATCTGTGACACTTCAGAGCTGCTGCACTATTTGAACTATTTATTTTGGGCACTTGACTTGTTTAATGTTTGATGGATTTGTGTCATGGAGGTGAAAGTTAGTATTGTGCCTGTAAAATAGATGAAACCTAAATAGTTAAAGTAACAATATTATTCCATAGTGACAGTAAGTGACATATTTACTCCAAAATATGAATTGAGTAATCTGATTCAAACCAGAGCAGCCTGTGCAGCTGTAATCTCACAGAAAACCTGAGGGAAACACTGTTTAAAGCATCGTTCTACAAAACTGTTAACACAAGATAAGGTTTGGGTATTACTTCACTGATCCCACGTGAAAGACCAATAACTCTCTGCATTTGACCCGTCCTTCAACCAGAGTCACTGGGGCAGCCTGTCAGGGGCCCCGGGACCCACCTCCGGAGGTTCAGATCATGTTACTTGGTGCTGATAGCAGTAGTTGACTCAGGAAAATGAGTTTTCCCCTAAAAAATGCACCTACAGAGGTGAAAGTGCGTTTAAGGAAATGTACTGAAGTGACTGGATGTTTGAAACTTCTCAAGTAACTTTCCACCAAATCAGAAACGTATAAACATGAAAACCCTGCGACAAACACGACAGATGTCATTGTTTTAGTCAAAATGGAGAGAAATGTAGCCTGACGTTTCTCTGTCAGTGAAAAACAGCTGGTTTTGAGCCTCATGGGGTTGAGTTCAGTCTCTCTGCAGAGTCCAGCATGAAATGACCCGTGTGAAGTACAAAGGTTCCACTATATAAACCATTGTCCTGTCACCGTATCATTTTAGGACATTTTGACTGACGAATATGCAAAATAGGCTCATTATTTTCCACAATCATGTAGACTGACTCAAATAAAATAATGAATACAAAATGTGAAAGTAGCCGGAGCATAAAAACATAATTATAACAGCATCAGTCTGTGCGAAACATCAAAGTCATGACAAAGAAACAAAACAGCTGTAACTTCATGATTTAAACATCAAGAAAGTAAAAAAACAACTACATCTAACTCAGTGATGTAGTTTAAATCTAATCAAACGTATTTTTCATTTGTAAAACATCTTTTATGTCTTTTCTAAAACTGCGCTAGTCGTTTTGTCCATTTCTCCTCAGAGGAATATCCAGTCAGTCAACGATAAAAGTGAACGACGCTTCATAAACCAGGTCAGGACTGAGGTCGAGAAGGTCAGTCACACCAGAGGAACCTTCTGTGTGACGCCCTCACTGTGGTCACATGGGTTTTATTGAATATAAGTTTGTAAATGAGTGTTAGTGGTGGTTTTATTTTTGCGAAATGAACACTTGTAGTTCTGATTTTCACCACTTGATGGCAGCACACACAGTGAGACTTTTTGGACAACACGAAATGAACGTCTCCGTCTCACTTTGTGTATTTCAGTTGCCAACTCTCCCCTACAGATATTATTTTAAACTCGGTGGTTGAACCTGTCACATGTTTTATGTCCGGGGGGTCGCTGGTTCAATGCCTCTGGACGACACCAGTATGAGTCAAGTACCACACTTCACTCTGGAAAAGTGGCGGTCACACACAGGAGCGGTCACACACAGGAGCGGTCACACACAGGAGCGGTCACACACAGGAGCGGTCACACACAGGAGCGGTCACGACTCAGGGGAGGTCGTGATTCGATTAAAAGGTTGTCGTGATTAAGAGGCGATCGTGAGTCCGTGGCGGGAGCATCGGGGGGGGCGTGTGCTCAGCGACGGCCCCATTAACGCCGCTGTGACTCAAGTTTTAGAAGTGTTTTGTGTGTATTTTATGTTTGTGTTTTGTGATGGGGTTTGTATTGTCTATGTATTTACTTATTTATTCTTGATTTTCATGTCAATACAGGACAATACTGCACCTTTAATGAGACTTTGTACTAGTGTCATTAAAGGTACAGTATGTAACTTTCTGAAGGTGGCACGTTACCCACACGATTAAAAGAAAATGTAAAGTTTAAACAGAACATTCTGCACAGACAGAGCTAAGTTTTAGACCACACTGCGGACAATTATCACCAAAGAAACAACATTTCCATGGAAACAAGCAGGACCAGGCCAAATAAGAGTCAGGTTTGTGGAGATGCGAGCCTGCTCACTGTATGAACACGTCCTTTTCTACATTTTTCCAGTGAAATAAACACAAACAAAATGAAAAACATGCTTATTTTTGGCACATAGAGTCACATAGAGGGGCTTTAACTCAGCACAGGTCGTTTTCTAGTTGGCAGAGTCGTATTTCCTGCTGGTTTTGTGCATCGTGTCAAACAAAAGAATAATAAGACTGAACTGTAGATTTGTAGTTTGTTTTTTTGAGTTTTTAGGAAGTTGAGAAGCAAATACAACAAATAAGCTGGTAAGTCTGAGCTGAGAAACACACGAGCGCTGTTAATGCTCTTATAGTACTGGCATTTCACACAGCAGTCTTGTCACTCCTCTACCCAGCCACTAGAGGGAGCCCACTGACACAATGGATAGACCGATTAGTGGCCTCTTCAGGTACTGCAGCTTCCATAATACAAAGTGCATTTTTTTTTTCAAAGTGCCTGTGTTCAGCGTCCACAGCTTTCACAAAGGTCGGGTTTTGTGCAGCTTCTTTTCTATTTCGCAACATGAACTTTTTACATGTTTTAAATCCTCAAAGTTAGCGTTGTACGGTTTAGCCTAGCCCCGCCCTGAGTCCGCGCTAGCTCCGCCCCAGCAGCTATCGCTCTGGTGCCCGTTTCTGAGGTCACACGTCAAGCGGCGCTACGTCATTATTCAGGAAGTAAAAGCGAAACAGCGCCACCTTTGGTTCATGTTCCAGAGTTTATTATACTTCCATGATTCATGCTGAGTTTATTTTGTCGTAAACACTGAGGAGACCAAAGACTCAGGCTCGGGGTAAAAAGTTTGAGTTTCTTGGAGCAGGTCGTGGGTCGTGGGGTCAGAGGGCGGGGTGTTTGTGCCGGTCGTGGAGAGCTGAGGCGGAGGCGGAGCTGCGGGGTAGTTCTAAGCAGTGACGGGTCCAGCGGCACAGACTCACACTGGGGCATGTGTCGAGCTCATAGAGAGAAGTGTGTCGCTTTAAGAAAAAGTCACGTGACTGACGCCGCTGCTGCCTCCAACGCTCCAAACTGTTTAAAAGATACTGCATCTGTCAACGGGACGAATTACTCTGAAAAGAAGAAAATGACCCTTACAAAGATTAAAAAAAGACTTTGCGCCTCTACAACAAAATGGAGCCTGTGAGGGAAAAAATTAAATAAAATGTATTTCCTTATTTCCACTTGATCAGAATTATTTAAAAAAAAAAAAAGCATACAGCAATGTGACTCTCAGTATAAATCATTTATTTCATTTCACGCAGGTTAAATGCTGCATCTGTTCATCAGGGTCGTAGATCAATAAAAGCTCCTCCTCAAAGATCAGGCTTTACAAAAACACCCAGAATGACACAGGTTCACACTCCGCCTCGTGGTGCTGTATTAATATATGTTTTATTAGTTTTGAATATCAGCGAGTCTATCTATCTTTGCATTTTTATGTCCTCCAGCTTCATCTGAGCCTGTGAACCTCGAGTAAAACCAGGAAAGTGAAAAAACCAGTTACACTTGAACCAACAGCAACATCGCACAGCCAGGAGTTGAACCCACAACCTCCTGTTTTCTTTCAGGATCCGCTGCATCGCAATATTGATCTCCAGCAGTTAAAACTTATTTCATGAATCCACATTTTATTTATTAGCCTGTAGTAAGGACGGTTTTCAAATATTTCATAAACTTTTCATATCAGTGTTGCCAGATATAAGTCAGTATGATCACATTTTGACTTTTCTGATCACTGGAATTTTGATTTACTTACAATTTCACAACGATTAAAAAAGTTCTAAAGCTGTTTCATATGGAAAAAAAACTACCTTGACACAAATCTGAAGACATTTTAAACCCAAACTTCAACATTTTCAACCATGAAGCAAATTCGTGAAGTTTGGTTTCCTCAAAGTTCCCTGTCGTGTTGTTCTTGTTGAAATGAAGTAATGACGATTGTATTTGTGATATTTGGATGGGAGATCGCTGGGAACATCAGGGTCTGGTGCAGAACGGCATCGTGTCCTTAGGCAAGACACTTCACCCGCCACATGCCACAGATCGGCAGCTGGTCAGTCTACCCCAGGGCAGCTGTGGCTACAGTTGTGCACTTGTACCATAGACTGTAAATATAAATGGCTAAAGCTAACCTGCTAGCCTTCGTGTGATCATGAGCACGTTTCTGGGTCAATCGTCATTTTGGTTTTTAAATGTTCGTATTGACCTGCTCTACATGATCCTGGTTCTTATTTAACTTTTTAAGAGACAAATCAGCTGCGTTCTTTCCCCAGGATCACTCCTGCTAGCGTTAGCAACAGGTTTGATTGACAGCCTCGCTCTGGATTGGCTCTTTGGTTGCTATGATACCTGTGGTGACAAATCTCGGTGTGAGGCTGGATAATGGTTTAAAACTTGATGCCCAGATTAGCGCTGTTGTCAAAACGAGCTTTTTTTTTTTATTTGTCAACTCGCGAAAGTCAAACCTGTCGTCTCACAGCATCAGTTTGAGATTTTAATTCATGCTTTTATCACTAATCGTTTGGATTATTGTAATGTGCTTTTTATTGGTCTGAAACAAACTTCTCTTGCTCGACTTCAGCTTGTTCAGAACGCAGCTGCTGGTACAAAAACCTGAACACATCACACCTGTTTTAATGTTCTCACAGTGGCTCCTTGTCTCTTATCCAATTGATTTTAAAATCCTTTTGTTTGTCTCTGTCCGACCTGCTTCTCCTCTTGCTCCTTCTCGCTGAGGTCTCCAGATCTTTCACTGTTAGTGTCCCACAAACCAGGAGGAAACTTCTCTGGGACCTTCTCTGAGGCTGGTCTCAAACTGTGAAACATGTCGCCCCTGAACCTTAGACAGAGTCACTTTATACTTTTAAATCAGCTCTTAAAACGCACTTTTTCTCTTTAGCTTTTTATTGATATGTTGATTTAAACAGTGAACAGTTTGTAGTTATTTATTTGTATTTGTCTGTGATATATCTGTGTTTTTAAAGTGACTGTTGTACTGCACTCTGGTGTTTTAAAAGTGCATTAGAAATAAAATTGTATTGGATCGATACTCGCTGTCAGAATTCCTAATATCGGCTCCAAATTCGCCGCTATAACTTCAGCCTCGACGAGCTTCATTTGACTGAACACTGGTGACGTCACACTCACTTATTCCACCTTTATCCCGTCTATAGCTTGAACCAACAGCAACACAGAACATTGAATTGAATTGAACCCACAACCTCCTGTTTTCTTTCAAAATGCACGAGATATCAAACCGAAAGTACACAGACATTATCGCCAATACACAACTGTGGCAATACCAAATCTCCCAATCTGTCTTTCTCTCACGCTTCCACAAATACATTTATAAAAAATAAATAAATCGAGATGTCACTGAACCGACGCACCTGCAGACGGCGTATTTTTAGCGACTCCTGATGTACGACACGAGGGAGCAGTTGTAAATAGTAGCAGTAAACATCGGAGGAGATATACTAAACAAATAAAAGTGATGGATTTGACTTTTGATTGTAACTCCACTTTATTATGGAGTTTATGCACATATCAGCTGTAAATAGTGAAAGCTCGACTACTGCCAAGAGAGCGGCGACTTCGGGGTTATTAATAGGCCTAGTTAGGAAGTATTCTTCGAGGTAGTTTGTCAATTATGTATCTGAAATAACTTTTTATGAATGAAGTATTTGAAAGTTATTTTATGGTAAATCTACTGTGCACTATAACTTATATTTCTTACTACAACTTCTTCTGTTTCTTACAACTTATACTGCTACGGTACTGTCTGTGTGTCGCTCAGTCGTCCAGGTCTGATCCACAGAAAAAGTTGAAATCTGTAACTGGACAAATCTGGACAAAGTGAAGATGTTTTACCGCTCCTCCAAGTCACTTCTTCAGTTCTGGTCAGATCACTGCTGGACACTGCCTTATATCTGCCTGAAGGAGGCGCTAACGACACTGAAATTGTAAACATCTATTGTCTCCAGATTCAGCTGGAGCTACCCTATTCAGCCCTTAACGACCCTGATATCGTTCTCTTTGTTCTGGGAGGATGGAGGTGTAGACGGGGGAGAGATGATGTCTAAGTTCTTCATTTCTGTTTAAAGAAGGATTCTCTTTCCTAACAAAAAATGACTCTCCTCTCAAACCTTTTCTTTTCTCTGGCTCAGATCTGAACTTCACTCTCTTCAGACGAGAGTTTAGTGTCTTTAAGATGAACAGCAGACTGTGTCCTGAGCTGCTCTCTCTCGTGTTGGTTCATTCTCTTGTGAAGTGTCTGTTTAGTTTCTCCGGTGTGACGCTCACTCTTCACTGCACTGACTGGAGTCGACACATTACTATGTTTCTGTCGGATGAGCCTCAAAACGTCTTCAGTCTCACAACGATTTGTCCTGTTGACAGATTTAAACTTCGTCTTTTGCTACTGATAAATTAAACCAAGAAAATGCTACTAAAAAGACAATCATCCAATAAACCAGCACATTAAATAACAGCTTCAATAAGAGTTTCAAAGCCCAAAATAAATACTCAGTCTTTCTTCTGAGCCAGTAACACTTTATAAAAACTACACTTTAATTAGCCTTAATAAAGGAGCAAAGACTTAAAGGAGTGTACTGTATGTCTCCTGCACTAACTGTTTAAAAAAAAAGGTTCTACAGTAACAATTAAACGTGTTTGTCCAGAGCTTTAACCTGCAGAAAGAGACACGGACGAGTTTGTCTCATCCTCAGTTTATGGACAGGTTCATGTGAAGCTCAGAACCTCCAGATTCAGTCACTGAGCTGCAGAGGCTGCACTAACACGGAGTCATGATGTTCTGCAGGTTCTGGGGTTTATGTAGAGACCAATCAGATCAGAGAGAGACATTTTAGGTTTAAAACAACTGGATTTCAGCTTTGAAACTGGCAACCCAAAGAAGACATATTGTGCTTGTGTCTGCTAATTTATGACAACCATTCGCACGTTTTAAATCACAATATTCATCTAAAATGACTTAATAAAAGAAACAAATCTGCTGACTTCCACGTTAGAAAACTGTCCAGTGGGAGCTGACGTCGCCGTGAACATCATCACAACAAAAATCTTGCCTAATCCCACATGTGTCACCAATTAAAAGAATAAAATTGGAGAAAGAACAAAGTGCAGAGAAGTGGACATGTACCGACGGCGGAAACACAAGTCGATGGAACATGGAATCTTGAAAATAAGCGATTAAACGTGCACAAATCACTCCAAATACAACTTCGAGAGGGTAAATGGTGAGAGAAAACAATTATAATCCAGAATAGTCTGCTTTAAGAACCAAAACACTGGGTATTCGGGTATTTATTTAGTTACTAAGCCTGAATTATTATTAAAGTGGTGCCATTTAGCCTTATTTTGTGACTGAAAAAAGAGACAGTTATTGGCGACAACCAAACCGATAACCATGAACTTTGCCACTGAGAGAAAAAAATCTATTATATAAAAAACAGATATAAAACAAATTAATAGTATTTGGGGGCGAGAGTAGCTCGGTTGGTGGAGTGTCTGTCCACTGATCTGAAGGTTAGCGGTTCAAATCCTGCTCTCGGCATTGATTGAGGGGCCAGATCCAGAGTGAATGTGTGAGCGGTTTCCTGATGTAAAGCGCTTTCAGAGCCTTAAATGTGGAAAAGCGCTGTATAAAAACATGACATTTACCATTTATGAATTTAATAGATTGGCGTTGCATCCTGAGAGGAGCTGTCGGGATTAGAACCTGAGGAATCTTTATCTAACCTACTTTAAAATGCATAAAACGGTGGAGCGCAAGAGGCGACTGACGACTGAACGTGTGAATGTGAATGAATAACTTAAGATGGAGCGTCGTTTGTACCGTATTTGCTTTTTTGCGCTATGAATAAAAAGCACATATTGGCAGTAGCTTTGTACCGTGAACACACCTCACTACACGCACTGGGTTTAAAGCGAGAAAAAAAGACTCAACTTCTTCCATGTGTATGTAAATGAGTTTGTATTTCCCATGAGGCTTAGCACACTTCGGTTCACTCTCACACACTCAGCGATTCCAGACTGTTTAGGGGTGAAGGACTGGTCAGCTAATTTTAGATCTGTCCACCAGGGGGATCACGCTGTATTCATGCATGCTAGCTCATCTGCATATATTAGCATCAGCAGGCATGACACAGGTTTTGGTGTACTTCCTGCTTCTCTCAGCGGGCGGGAATTAGCATCAATATATAATTAGCAGACGCAATGTTCAGTGCCCATGCTATCTATCAGTTAGCAACTTGGCTAGTCTGGAAAAATGGACTTTGTCGCCAGTCGTGTGTATTTTTTCCAATAGCTGTTTAGCATTAGCCCGAAAAAAATAGCATTTTATGAGTAAGTAAGTAGAGGGTTTGTCCGGGTCCATCCACCTACCACATTACATGAGATCTCGTTCTTTCTGGTGTTTTATTTCAGATAATTAGTGTGGAAAACTGGAATCTGAGCTACAGGCTAACCAAATTTAAAATGCAAAGTGACGTAACATCGTGTAGCATGGGCTAGCCAAGTGATCGTGTTGTAACCACTAGTTTAGGGTGACCAGACGTCCCTATTTACCCCGGGACACTCCCAGTTCGGAGCCCCTGTGTCCCCCGTCCCAGCAGATTTATCCAACACCTGTGATTTGTCCCAGTTCTCCACAAGAATGTCCCACGTGTCCCTATTTTTGACCGATCTGATCAAGAGGAGGGTTATATTGTCATTTTTTTTAAACTAAATACAAACTGTGCTTGAAAATGACTAGAACTAAAAAAAAAAAAAAAAAAAAAAAAAAAAAAAAAAAAAAAAAAAAAAAAAAAAAAAAGCACTTTCAGATTAAACTGATTGAAACACTGTGAATAAGTCATGAACAGAGTGAGTATATTATAACAATATTCTTCATCACCGTTTTATTATTACCAACCAACTCAACCCAGGGGTGTCCCAGTTTATAATAAAAAAAAAAATTAAACTGGATTTAATCTAAACAGAATGAGCAGCAATTTAGCAACTTGGCTCATCCAGAAACATTTTGGGAAACGGGGCCAGTCCCAGTTGGTACAAACCCACTGACCAAGTTCAGGCCTCATCAAAAGTCTCTGCTAAGTGTGTGTCAACAAAACTCAAAATAACAAAAAAAAAACTACAAAAAAAACGAATTAAAATGACAAAAAAAAAAAAAAAACAACAACTACTAAAAAAATAAATCAATAAAAACCCTCAAAAAAACAAAAAACAAATCTAAGTAACTCAAAAAATTGTACCCTAGGATCACGTAGAGGGTTAGTACGAACATTTAAGATCAAAATGCGTCTGACTGCAGCAGGGACAGAGAGAGGGGGCACAGGTTTTAAAAAGGCAAAAAATAAATTCAAAACAATAATAAAAAAATAAAAAAACACAAAGAAAAACAAACAAACAAACCTTAAAACCACAAAAAAAAAAAACACCACAACAAAAACAAAAAAAAAACTCAAAACAACTAAAAAAAAAAAAAAGAAATGTACCCCAGGATCATGCAGAGGGTTAATACGAACATTTAAGATCAAAATGAGTCTGACAGCAGCAGGGACAGAGAGAGGGGACACGGTTTTTCAATAGAAAGTGAACTGAAGCCAGAGTCGAGGGAGCCAATTATATATATGCACAATCTATGGATGAAACATAAAAAATCATGTAACGCTGTGGTGCTTGGTCTGCATCTGCTAGTGTGTCCTGTAACTCATTTAAATTACAAAGCAAGAATTATACTCAAGTATAAGTACAAGTACAGTAATGTGAGTATTTCTAATGAGTTACTTTCCACCCCTGGTTTTTAACATGCTCTTTCTGACTCACGTACTAGTTCTTAGTCTGGCCCAAAGCTAACCTCAGGAGCTGCCGTCCCCGGTGCTCTGATCCACCTCGTAGCCATAATCCATAATAAAATCCTTGACATTCAAACACAGGTTTATTTACCGCGTTCGTGACTGGGACCAGCTCCGAATCCGCGTGTTGTTTTGTGGTTGGTGTATTTTCATTTCTCCTCTCACTATGCATGAGTCATCGAGTACACAACTGGCTTTCTTAGATCAGTGTGAGGCGAGCTTGTAGCCGCCGAGCATGCTGGGATACATTATTACGAAGATGGAGCTTGCTTTGTAGTAAACATGAAATTGGGCTGACCAGGCGCCAATAATGAACCGAGATCCGGGACTGGAGTTTCTGCTCGCGTATCTCAATCTCCATATTGAGCTTTCAGTATTATGGATTATTCAGGGTTATTTTTATACTTCTTGACTCCGGTGTTGTATTGGTATTTTTTTGTGTTATAACTTAAAATAGTGTTTTTGTGGG
This sequence comes from Periophthalmus modestus, assembly GCA_019594935.1. NCBI lineage: Eukaryota > Metazoa > Chordata > Actinopteri > Gobiiformes > Gobiidae > Periophthalmus > Periophthalmus modestus. The sequence goes on from JAIEZT010001328.1 coordinate 28,257,697, forward strand.
AAACTCGTAAAAGTATTTCAGCTCATATCTGTGTGTGACTGAAGTTAAAGATAGTTTTATGCAAAGTTGACTTCTGGGGAGCTCTCTACCGTGTTACAATGTTACTCCATCATCTGTCATTCAGTCTAAATAATTTAGCGATCTCTCCCAGGCTTCATAAAAACACGCCTCACGTTTAGCTGTAAGATTCTGTCCAAAGCTCCGCCCTCCACAAGTCACGACACGACAATTCTCCATAAATATACATAAATAATACACTACAACTTCACATCGTTGTAACAGTATATCAGCTTTATTTTTTTACAATTATTCTCTATGTTTTGCTGTAAAAACCCCTCACCTCACACTTTTATACACTTTTCTCACACAGGCATTAACATTTTCTCACATTTCTCTCTTGTTTAAACACAAAGTTCAAACCTTCGTCGGTGCCTTTGTCGGTGCAGAACGTTTCATCGACATTGTGGGTTTTGTCGGGGAGAAAACTTGCAAACATACAGCACTTCAGAGTCACACTGATCCAACATTTATGTAAATTTGTCTGACACATTCTGTACTGTACAGGAGACACGGAGGAGACTGATGGACAATGGTCTACAGTCCCTCAGCCAATCAGGACGCAGAACACAATGGTCTACAGTCCCTCAGCCAATCAGGACGCAGAACACAATGGTCTACAGTCCCTCAGCCAATCAGGTCGCAGAACACAATGGTCTACAGTCCCTCAGCCAATCAGGACGCAGAACACAATGGTCTACAGTCCCTCAGCCAATCAGGACGCAGAACACAATGGTCTACAGTCGCTTAATTAATTGCACTAAAAAAATCAGTGTACAGCATTTTCAGAACATAAAAGGAAACATACTGATCTAAATATATTATGTGTTGCAGTTAATCCCTCATAGAAGTAAAATACCTCCTCTTTAAACATGGAAATTCAAAGAACTTTATTTATCCTGTTATTTATAGTTTGGTACATACATAAAACATTTTCTGTATATAACAAAAAGATGAAACATGACTCTCGTCTCCTTCTTCCTTTAGAGCTTCTTCAAAAGTCACATGAAATCAGCACAAAAGAGAAACTGACACAACAAATCGTGACATTTTCTGATGCCGTTTCATATTTGATTCATCCTGTGTCGTCCTGTGGCTCATACTTCTGCTCCAGTGTCAGGATTTTTGGATTATTTCATCACTTTTACACAGCACATTTTCGTTACAATAATTTAATTTAATATTTAGACATATGTTCTAATTTGGGGTGCACACGTTTTAGTTCATATCTGTCTACATTTATTTACCATCTGGACCAACACAAGGGGGAACACTGTTAGTTCATTCATTTTTTTGCCTGATTGTTACATTATCTATAAAAGTTAGTAGTTTTATTTTCTCTCTGAGTGTAGTACCGCCCCCTGGTGTTCGTTCTGGGCTAGTCTCTTGTATTTAAACACCTCTGTTCTTTGGTCTGGTTGGTTTAGTTTGAGTCCTGTTCTGTTCTGGTGAAGTTAATCCCAGTTTGCATTATTTTGAGCCTTTGGTAAATGACATTTTTTGACTTTATCAACTTTAAACTTATTTTACACCTTTATGTTTGGTCCATTACAAGCAGCACGTACTTTGACATCGCTGCTACGTCGGCTACAACTTCCATAAACTGTACAAAGAAGTGGACTAAGGGAGTGATATCTTGAGTGACACATTACAAAAATAAAAACCCCAGGATCAAGTAGAGCACATGTCAAACTCAAGGCCCGCGGGCCAAATGTGGCCCTCCACGTGATTTAATGTGGCCCTCGACAGGGTAAATTCAAAGGTCTGATGGTCTTAAAATGTCATTTTATCAGGAGAATACGTAGTTACACAGCCAAATTTATACATCGAGGCAAATGCATGTGCAATACTTGTAACTTGAATAAAAATAAATACAGAAACAGTTAATTATCAAGTAAAAAAAAAAAGTAGTTAGATTTATTTTACATCTGGCCCTTTGAATGCAGCTATTTTGCAGATGTGGCCCTCAGTGAAAATGTGTTTGACGCCCCTGATGTGGAGGGTTAATATGAACATTTAAGACCAAAAGACGAGTCTGACAGCAGCAGGTGCAGAGAGAGAGACAGTTTTTCAATAGATATTATTATATTATTATGTTATGTCTCTGTTTTTATTTTTTGCTGCTGGACACATGAATTTCCCTGGTCTGGGGATTAATAAAGTATTTATCTATCTATCTAGAAAGTGAATTGGAGCCAAAGTCGATGAAGCTGAAAACCATGAGCTATGTCCATTTATATATACAGTCTCCAGTCAGTATATGTATATACAGTATATGTATACACAGTATATGTATGTACAGTATATGTATGTACAGTATTTGTATATGCAGTATATGTATACGCAGTATATGTATATAGAGTATATGTATATACAGTATATGTATATACAGTATTTGTATATGCAGTATATGTATATACAGTATATGTATATACAGTATATGTATACGCAGTATATGTATATACAGTATATGTATATACAGTATATGTATATACAGTACATGTATATACAGTATATGTATATACATGTATATGTATATACAGTACATGTATATACAGTATATGTATATAAAGTATATGTATATAAAGTATATGTATATACACTGTTAACACTGAACATGTGTCATTCAACATGTACAATACTCAAGTCACTTTATTGAGATGTTACATTAGAGTCTATTTTTAATTTATTTTTAAGTCTATTTTTAAAATTGTTTTAAGCTATTTATCTATTATCTTGTTTTATTGCATGTACCATTTTACTTCTGTTCTTAACTGTGTAGTGCAATACTGGAATTTCCCCACTGTGGAACTAATAAAGGCATATCTTATCATATCATATCATATCTTATCTTATCTATTTCTTATTTATTTCGAGTCACAGCAGAACAAACAGAAAGTGGCACAGAGACAAACAGAATCTGAACTATTTAAGTCTGAGACTGACTCATACAAATGAGACTGACGCTCGAAGTGAAGTGGGAAGAAGTCATTATTTGCAATTATTTGGAAAAACTTAGACTCGGCGTCGGAAATGCAGAGTTTTAAAATGTCACATCCATTTTTCAATTATAAAAACGTATGATTGAAAAGAGGAGGGTCGTATCATTTTGAACAGGAAGCAGAAAAAAGTGAAATCATTTATCTACATATGTTCTGCTATAGTTTAATACTCAAACAAAATATAACATGACTCCTTTAAACAGGGTGTATTTTACTTCTGTGGGAAGCGTTTTATAAATCTCACTTTCTCTTCCATCCCTTTGCTCTCCGTGCTAAGCCCCTCCCCCTTCAGAGCCCAATCACCACACAATCAGCTGCATCCCGCTAAAGACACTACTGCACGTCGGAGGTGTTTTACAGTTTTGTTTCATGTTTTTTGGAGCTTGGACTTGTGGGCGGAGCATTGTACAGAATCTAATCTACAGCTAATCGTAAAGAGATCACTAAATTACTCAAACATGCACAGATGACGTCTTCAGGCATGTTTTTGACGAGGGAACAACATTATAACTCGGTAGAAAGCTCTTTTTTGTTTCGTTTTTGCATAATACTCCTGCTTTAAGTCAAATGAACATGTACAGCACCCCCTTGTGACATCACCCGGTGGAACTGACTGTTTTGAGCTTGTAAGATTGACAGAATAGGCAACATATATTAAATAAAAACAATATTCTGTTGGTCTTTTAGGCTGGTGTCGTCGAGTCAGGAAGGCAAAGCTGAAAATGTAACTCTGCACAAACTCGAACAATAGTATTTAATAAAGTTGGAATATTTGCCGCTAACTATAAATCAAACTGTCATATTCCAGCATTTTCAAGTGGAGATTATTTGAAGATTGTTGCGAACAGAGTTTTTTGTATTAAAATGCACTAGAAGCTATAAACGTCGCTCGAAGGCTGGAAACGTTAAAAAGTTTGAGTTGAAGTTGAAATTTCAGTTTCTGACCTCTGACACGATGGAGCAGAGCCAATACAGCATCTGGCAAACACTCTCCAACTTTTAAGACAAATAATGTTGCATTTTAGGATTTATCGATGGTGAACACGGGAGGCTGAGGTGGCTGAAGTTCTGCTGCTGCGGTGGAGGTAAAGATGTAGGAGTGTCGTGACTGTGGCTGTTCAGAAAAGTTAAAGAAGACCTACTGTTCTTGTGTCTGCTGTCGTTATAATCTATGACGTCCATGATCATTATGTTAGAATTTGGACATTTTAAATGGCAAACTGGCCTGAATAGATTTACTGTCATACTAGTGAGTAGCGTACCCAACATCTAAAAAGGTCACACTGTGCACGATTAATGAGAATTAACAATTTTTCACTAAGGTTCACCACAATGAGACAGTTTTGGATGAAAAAGGGGCATTATGTAAACTCGACTCGGAGCTTTGTGCCATGGTTTAATGTCCCGTCATCAAAAACACGTCTGAAGAGGTTACAGACGTCACCCGTGCATGTTTGAATAATCTTGTGATCTCTCCCGGGCCCTATTTGACCCCTCCTTACGTTTAGAAGTACGGCTCTATCCAAAGCTCCGCCCACAAACCGACGTCACCCATGCTCCCACGTGTCATAAATGTACAAAAGCATGATGTCTGAGTTTATACTGGAGAAACTAAGCAGCCACTCCAGAAGAGGATGAACCAACACCGTCGAGAGAGCAGCTCTGGGCCTCAGTCTGCTGTTCATCTCCATCTCAAATACACTAATCACTCCTTTAAAGAGCGTAAAGTCCAGATCTGAGCCAGAGAAAAGAAATGGTTTGAGAGGAGAGTTAAAGAAGATATTTTGGAGCCTTAGACACAATCTCTCCATCCTCAGACCCAAAGCGAACAAAGGAAACAAAGAATTAACAACAGTTTCAGTGTCGTTAGCTCCTCTTTTCAGACAGATATAAGGCCGTGTCCAGCAGTAATCTGACCAGAACAGAAGAAGCGGTTTGGACGAGCAGCGAAGCGTCTTCACTCCTACAACGATTTGTCTAGTTGACAGATTTAATTTGGGCTTTAACAGAACCATGATACAAAACATTACACTACAACTTCACAAACCTGGTGTTAGTCTTATTAGTGAAACGCTGGTTGTGTTGGATTAGCGCTCTGAAGGGGGAGTGACTCAGCGCGAGGAACAACGAAAGGGCAAACTCAGAGCATCAGAAACAAATGTGAAACTCATAAAACATGTTAATATGTTGTTTTCTGCAAAGACGGCAGATACAAAACAATAAAAGGCATCATGATGGTCTAAATATGTGAGTTATAGAAGTTGAATATCCTCTTTAAACGTCTCATCCAGGGACAAAAATCATATGAATCTCGAGTGAGGGTTGAACCGGTTACACTTTGGTAGGATGCTGAACAAACATCTTGGAGGGACTGTGGGGTGAAATGATCTAATGGCGTCTGTCTAATGGATCGGCAGATGCTTTTGCTCTTTCGAACCGTTTCCCTTGTAACTGTGGAGCCAGACGGATCGGAAGAGGCGGCTGCGGCTTTGACCTCGGTGAAACGACGAGCGAGCAGGGAAATAGACACATATTTTCAGAGCTTTTAAGCCCTGGGTCAGCTCAACAAATGGCCCACCCTTTGGCAAAAATACTGCTATCAAATGAATCTAGTTTTTTAAAAAGCCGTATCACGTAACACTTAAGAGCTTCCATCACAAAAAACATTTCTTAAAGGCGTGTTACTGTGTTACTGCAGGTTGTGGGTCCAACTGCACATGTCAGTGTGGAATTAAAGCAGTGACGTCAGTCAGGTGACCTCACCTGTCATCACAGAGAAAATAAATGAAATGGTTATATTTATCTAATGATTTGTACTATAAAGTTATTTTCTATTTATCTTTGCAATTTTATTTTATTTTTTACTCAAAATCGCTGATTTTTTATGTTTACCATTGAAATCCTCTCTCTGAAGAGACGTGTGGAGAGGCACCGGCCGTTCGTGCCTCACATGTTCTGACTGAGCTGTAGCAGTGACGCTGCTGCTTTAAGGCTGTGAAAAGGGGTGAGGCATGTAGTTACCCTGCCTCATGTTAGGGGGCGCTGTGAGCCCAGGGATTCATGCAACTCCCAAAGAATAGTGACAGTAAACTACAATTTAGAGTTAGCAAGTCAACTTTCATTTTTCTCTTCTTGTCTGTTCTACTTTTTAAATGGAGGAAGATACATATTAAAGCTCAGTTTTCTAAACTGGACTTTGGGTCGAAGCAGGAGGTTAGAATTAAAGGACCAACGCTAAAGGAGCTAAAGGAGCTAAAGGAGCTAAAGGAGCTAAAGGGTTTGCTCCAGACGACGGGACAAAGACTCGCTCTTTTCAAACACAGTGAATCAGATCAGAATCTTTAATGGCCACACAAATAAATTGGTGGAATTGCTTCCGGTACAGCATTGCAACAACTCACATCTGTGTCAGACATACAGCACATGGACAACAACAGCACATAGACAACACAGCACATAGAAGACAACAACAGTAACATAAGAACATACATGACAGAGAGGTGATCAGTTCATAGTGTGATTGAGAGTCCTTATGGCAGATGGAATAAAACTGTTGTTGAATCTTGCAGAGATTTAGATGGCAGGGATCTGTAGCGCCTCCCTGAGGGCAGGAGGGTGAAGAAGTGATGTAGAGGGTGGGATTTGTCTGAGGTGATCCGGAAAGCTCTTTGTGTAATGCGTCGCTGATATAAAGTGTGTCTATGGATGGAAGGGGGTGACCGATAATTTTAGAGGATTTATGGACAATATGCTGTAGTTTTTTGCGTGAGTTTGAGTCCAAGTTACCATACCATACAATTATTGAGAAGGTGAGTATACTTTCAATGATAGAGGTGTAAAACTGTGTGAGAAGGTTGGGTCTGACTTTGAATTCTTGAGCTGCCTGAGGAAAAATAATCTTTGATTTGCTTTCTTGTAGGTGTGATCTGAGTGTATTTTCCATTTGAGATTGTTGGAGATGTGTGTGCCTAGAAATTTAAAAGAATCTGTGATGGTGATTGGTTGAGATGAGATGTACACGGGTGATTTTGCTGTGGCAGTGCGGGAGAAGTTGACAATTATTTCCTGGGTTTTGGATGTGTTCAGTTGGAGATGATTGTCTTGGCACCAAGTGACTGTTTGGGCTATCTGTTGACGGTAATATTGTTCATTGTTGTTTGTAATGAGTCCAATTATGGTTGTGTCATCTGCATACTTAATGATAGAGACTGAGCTGTGGGAAGAAATGAGATTATTGGTGTACAGAGAGAAAAGCCAAGGAGAGAGTACACAGCCCTGAGGGGCCCCGGTACTAATAGTCAGAGGTTGGGATAGGAGGCTACCCATCCTGACCCTCTGTGTCCTCATGTAGAGGAAGTTATAGATCCAGTGACAGAGAGAGGTGTGAATGTCCATGTCCATGAGTTTCTTTAGGAGGTTAGCTGGGTTGATTGTGTTGAAGGCAGAACTGAAATCAATAAACAAGATGCGAGCATATGTGTTGGGAAACTCCAGGTGCTGCAGTATGGTGTGGTGGGCAAGGTTCACAGCATCTTCGACTGATCTATTGGAGCAATAAGCAAATTGATGTGGGTCCATTTGTGAGGTGGTTCTGCTTTTCAGGTGTGTGAGGATAATGCGCTCAAAGGATTTCATTACAACAGATGTCAGTGCAATTGGTCTGTAGTCATTTAGACAGGAAATTTTGTTGGATTTTGGAATAGGAATGATGATGGAGTCCTTAAATGATTTAGGTATTAAGCACTGACAGAGAGACTGATTAAAAATGTAAGTGAAGATCGGGGCAAGTTGTGTAGCACAAAGTTTGAGAACATCAGAACTGACTCCATCCGGCCCCGCAGCTTTTTTCCTTTTGTTCTTATTAAAGGAGGCTCTCACTTGCTCCTCCTGGATGGTAAATGGAGGTGCTGCAAAGGGGCTTGGAGATTTAATAGGGGAGACAGCTAGCTGATCAAATCTTGTATAAAACTGATTTAATTTGTCAGGGAGGTCAGTGTCAGTGTCAGGTATGGAAGGCACATTTTTTTTGTAGTTTGTCATGGATTTCAGTTTTCTCCAGATAAATCTGGGGTCGTTAGTCGCTATTTGCTGCTCTAATTTGTGTGTGTATGCAGATTGGGCCTTCCTAATGGCTGAGCGGAGTTCGTACTTGGCACTTTTATATTGGTCCTTATTCCCACTCAGATAAGCGCAGTTCTTTTTTCTACGTAACAGTTGAATGTCTTTAGTGAACCAGGGCTTGTTATTACCATATGTTTTAATGGTTTTGGTGGGCACGCACATCTCCACACAAAAGTTAACGTATGACGACACGGTGTCAGTCAGCTCGTCCAGGCTGCTCGCAGCTGCGCAGAAAACATCCCAATCAGTGCTTTCGAAGCAGCCCTTCAGAGTATCGATTGCAGCACTGGACCAACTTTTAACTGTTTTTGTTTGTACTTCGATGGACTTAAGTTTTTGTCTGTACTTCGGGACGAGAAGTAACACTGCATGGTCCGATCTACCGAGAGGGGCTCGTGGAAAAGACCGGTAAGCGTCACTCATTGCCACATAACAGTGGTCAAGCGTGTTAGCGCCCCTACTAGCACAAGTAACCTGTTGAACATAGTTGGGAAGATCCACAGACAGGTTAGTGTGGTTAAAGTCGCCCAGTACGATGACAGCCGCGTCTGGGCTGGTGCTCTCCACAGAGGATACATAGGTGGCTAAGTCCGAGATGGCTGTGTTGGCATTAGCCGATGGTGGGATGTAAACACCAACGAGGATGACCGATGTAAACTCTCTGGGGAGGTAATGGGGTCTGCATTTGACGCTGATATATTCCAGGTAGGGAGAGCAGGAGGTTTGAATAACTGTTGAGTTGTTGCACCATCGCTGGTTGACCATGATGCAGATGCCGCCACCTTTAGTTTTCATTGACAGTTTCACTGACCTGTCGGCCCGGTGGAGGGAGAAGCCGGGTGGAGTTACGGCAGGATCAGGCACGGTTTGGTCAAGCCAGGTCTCAGTGAGGCATATGGCGGAGCAGTTATTGTAGTCCTTGTTGGTTTGGATGAGAAGGAACAGTTCATCAGTTTTGTTCTTCAGCGATCTCACATTTGTCAGGATCAAAGCTGGTAACGGTGGCCTGAATGGTCGCTTCCTGAACCGGCAGAGTACACCAGCCCGGTGTTTCTTTCTGGTCTGTTTCAGCCATGTAGCATTGGATGTATATGCCGGTTTGTTTGTAGCCAGTATTTCCACTGGAATTGTTGCGATCGTTGCCGGATCAATTGTGTTTGAGATACCTCTAAGCGAGAGTAGCTCCAAACGGGTATACGAGAGGCAACATGACAGTACAGACAGTAGAATCCAACACAGAAGCAGAGCTTGTACCGTGGCAAGCCTCACGGCCGCCATCTTGGTTTAATCACAGATTAAACTTGATTGAGTGGGACCAAATGGTTCAACGATTCAATCCACTGAAAATTTGGGAACCAGAATAAAGATAAAAAACAATATAAAACCAGCTTTTTATTTCATACTATACTATTTCATACTTTCAGAGCTATTTTTTATTCTGGCCTCATGTCACTGGGAGAGAGAGAGAGATGTCCTGACACCTGTTTGTAAATCTGATTGTGACACATCAGAGCCTCATGAACCTCACACACGACACTGAATTATAGGCACTGTACCAATTTTTTTCCAATGTATTTGAGCAAAATGTGTCTATTTTGGATAAGCAGCTCTCGTCTGCGTCTCTAATAAAGTGTTTGTACGGTGTAGAGTAAAAGCCAAAAGTAAAATCTGTCAACTGGACAAAAAGTTGTTGGAGTGAAGACGTTTGGCTGCTTGTTCAAGTCGCTAAGTAAGTGTGCACTGTGCCAGAGACAAACTTAACACATTCACACCTTTTAATGGGTGTTTTTCACACGTATTAGCATCCTGGCTCACTCTATTGTTCTCTTTGTTTCCTTAGTTTACTTTGGGTCTGAGGATGGAGATATAGATGGAGCAAAGGTGATGCCTCAGGTCTCCACTCCTGTTCAAGAAAGGATTCTCTTTCCGAACAAAAATATCTTCTTTACCTCCTCTTAAACAATTTCTTTTCTCTGGCTCAGATCTGAACTTTCACTCTCTTCAAAGGAGGTAAGTGTCTTTGAGATGGAGATGAACAGCAGACTGTGGTCCTGAGCTGCTCTCTCTCATGTTGGTACATTCTCTTATGTAGATGAACAGCAGACTGTGGCCCTGAGCTGCTCTATCTCGTGTTGGTTCATTCTCTTCTGGACTGGTGTTTAGTTTCTCCAGTGTGACGCTCACGTCTCTCTTCACTCCACTGAAGGGACTAGACCACACGTCTGTGCTTGTGTTAGCAGTTGCTAGTTGTTAGTTTTACCATCACTGTAAAACCCAGCTGGTGTCTGAAAGTTGTGAAAAGTGCTTATAAACTCATCGAGGTGAGTAGTTAGGATGTTCAGTATGCATAAGGTAAATGAGGACTAACTTTGGACCACTGTAAATCATTTAAAATAAACTAGTTCTGTTTAAGATGGTAAAAATCAAGTATGGTGCATTTAAAGTTGGACTAAACACCTTAACTCCTCCCAAAACCACATTTTAAATAAAGCTGCTGAAGGATCTGTCAAGTAATAAAGTTTCTCAGGTGCATCGTATATATCCAAACACTGGACTCATATATTTGTTTGAAAACTGTTTGATGAGGTCACACGTTCTGAACACTGTTTTAATGTTTAAACACTGAATCATTATAAAAGTGCCTTTAAAGGGAACAACCTGAATAACGGGAGGCAGCTCTGTGCTTTGCAGAAACCGGAGACGACTCAAGGCTGAAAGACAGACCTGTGCAGTCGGGGATGTCGGAGAAAAGAGACAGAGTTTTCGAAGGAGGAACCAAGGCGTGGACCTGCTCAACATATTATCTGCATGTTCATGTTTTTTACCTCTGGGTGTGGGGACAAGCGGCAGTCACAGCGCCCGGCTTAAGTCCTGCACACGGAGGGACAACGATCTGACCCAGAGCTCTGCATGAGATTCAACTGTCGGGGGAATGAACTTTTGGTTAATTTGAACTTTTTGAATCGTGGGGTCCGTGTTCTATCGAAAGACAATCAACACTGCTAAACTGGGAAGTACAAGAACGAAAGAAAAGAGTGAGCGGGGAGGAATGGCGGGGTCTGGACACATGAGGGACAGTGTGATTGGTCGAACAGATCCACACTTGAAGCTCCGCCCCTGTGTTCTTACTGCTCACAGTCCTGTGTGGTGTCATGTAGTACTTGAAATCGCAGCGCTCACAGGAAACAGTTTTTGATTTGCAGTAAAGTACGAATATAAGAACAGTAGACAATGTTATTCAAGCACTATATACACAGGAACAAAAAGAAGATGTGGTGTTTAGTTCCACTTTAAACTAACCTGGCACTTAAATCATTTCCTTTAAATTAAACCTGCAAAATCTACTTTTTCAGAGCTTTTAACCATGTTGTAGTTGTTTCCTTCTCGTTTACCCTCTGAAGTTGTTTTTGGAGTGATTTGTGCAACTTTGAGAACATCCGCAGTGACGTACTTACTTTGTTCTTCTTTTTTTTTTCTTAATCAATAATATGTTTCGTTTAATAAGCCGTTTTAGATGAATATTACGATTTAAACCGTCCAAATTATAACAAAACAATCCACTTGCATCATAGATTATAACTACAGAACAGACACAAGCACGATCTTTTTCTTCTTTGACGATGCTTGGTTTGAAGTCACACAATATGAAATACTATACAAATACACTTTTAAAAGCACAAAGAACATCGTCTGCTCTAAAGGTTATAGTGAGTAGTTCACCATCCTGCTCCGCCTGATAAGCCAGAGCCCTCAGAGGACGTACGAACCGTTTATTTTGGGATGCAGCCTTCCAAATCCTTTCCTAAGGTTAAAATCAATGTTTGAATACATTCACTAAATACATAAATCATGTTCTACCTATTGCACATAATCCAAGGGCGAAGGGTGAGCAGCTCAAAAGGCGACTGATCCGAGCGGCTGCCACGGAATCTCTTAATACATCGGGAATTGTTACTAAATAATATCATGACCTTGTGCCAGTGTCGGGCTATGGAAATATAAATTCTAAATGGAGTAATATTCTATCAGTTGTCTGTGCTACGGCTAAACCCTTCTCCTTCTCCATTCAGTCATTTTTTTATGTCTGCACCTGGGGCAACCTGATGGAAATGTGACCGTCTGTGTCACCACCAATCACTCTCATCCTGATCACGCTCATCTACACTGAACCCTTTCAGATCCAGAGGCTCTTATACAGAGGGGCCCCAGAGCAGAGCCTTGTACATGTTTTAGAGGCGCCTGAGGAAGTGTTAGCAGAAGTGTCACTGGAGAGATTCATCTATGTGTCTCCAGCAGGTTAGACGACTGTAACGTCTCACTGGCCTCTCCAAACGAGACAGAACAGAACATCCAGAACACTGCTGCCAGAGTCTGACTACAACCAGGAAGTACTTCACACATGTGTCCTGTGTCAGGTGAAGTACTTCACACATGTGTCCTGTGTCAGGTGAAGTACTTCACACAATGTGTCCTGTGTCAGGTGAAGTACTTCACACATGTGTCCTGTGTCAGGTGAAGTACTTCACACATGTGTCCTGTGTGTGAAGTACTTCACACATGTGTCCTGTGTCAGGTGAAGTACTTCACACATGTGTCCTGTGTCCTGTGTCAGGTGAAGTACTTCACACACGTGTCCTGTGTCAGGTGAAGTACTTCACACATGTGTCCTGTGTCAGGTGAAGTACTTCACACATGTGTCCTGTGTCAGGTGAAGTACTTCACACATGTGCCCTGTGTCAGGTGAAGTACTTCACACACGTGTCCTGTGTCAGGTGAAGTACTTCACACATGTGTCTGTGTCAGGTGAAGTACTTCACACATGTGTCCTGTGTCTCAGGTGAAGTACTTCACATGTGTCCTGTGTCAGGTGAAGTACTTCACACATGTGCCCTGTGTCAGGTGAAGTACTTCACACATGTGTCTCTGTGTCAGGTGAAGTACTTCACACATGTGTCTTGTGTCTCAGGTGAAGTACTTCACGTGTCCTGTGTCAGGTGAAGTACTTCACACATGTGTCCTGTCTCAGGTGAAGTACTTCACACATGTGTCCTGTGTCAGGTGAAGTACTTCACACATGTGTCCTGTGTCAGGTGAAGTACTTCACACATGTGTCCTGTGTCAGGTGAAGTACTTCACATGTGTCCTGTGTCAGGTGAAGTACTTCACACATGTGTCCTGTGTCAGGTGAAGTACTTCACACATGTGTCCTGTGTCAGGTGAAGTACTTCACACATGTGTCCTGTGTCAGGTGAAGTACTTCACACACGTGTCCTGTGTCAGGTGAAGTACTTCACACATGTGTCCTGTGTCAGGTGAAGTACTTCACACATGTGTCTGTGTCAGATGAAGTACTTCACACATGTGTCCTGTGTCAGGTGAAGTACTTCACACATGTGTCCTGTGTCTCTGTGGAACAACAACTGTGTCTCTCCATGAACCAAAGAACCAAAACATCTCCCACATGTTGGAGCCACATGAACATCTCACACTCTGAGGACTTCAGGGACCGACTCCTGCTGGTCCAGAGTCTGGACTAAACCTGGAGAATCAGAGTTTCAGTTTTGTGCAGCTAAAACCTGGAACATTCTCCCTGAAGATGTGAGACAGACTCGACTTTGACAATGTTTAAATCCAGACTCAAACTGTTCTGTTTATCTGCTGTGACTGAAAGAGTTTTATTCTGCCTCTTCTGTTTTAATGTTAATTTTATGATGATTATTTGTGATTATTTCTTTTGATTTGTGTGATTTTTATGTCTTTCTTTTTCTGTAATCACACTTTGAATTACCTTGTGTACCAGTTGTGCTGTACAGATAAACTTGTCTTGTACAGGTCTGTGTGTTTTTGCTCTTATATCTCACTCAGTGATGTTCTTTTATGTGGCCTCTTAACTTTTACATCTTTTACTAACCTTTTTTTATATAATGTTAATATTGTCTGTACCTCAGTAACTACAGTTGGAAACCAGCTGTAAAGGGAACACTGCTGCATTTATAGAAATCTTTATTAATCTGCTTTGTCCCCATTGGCCTTGTTGTCTGTCAGAAGAGAACAACACTGTATGAAATGTATTTATAATGATCTACTCCATCGATGGCCTGAGGATCTCACTGGTTTGTTGAAAACTTGGACTGAATAAAGAATAAAGTGTGACCGAGGGTGACGTCAGCCAGGATCATGTGGAGGGTTAATACGAACATTTAAGACCAAAATGACAAGTCTGACAGCAGCAGGTACAGAGAGAGAGAGACAGTTTTTCAAAAAAACAAAAAATAACTTAAAAAAACAAAAAACAAAACAAAAAAAAAACTTAAAAAATTAAATAAATAAATACATTCAAAATACAAAAAAAAATTAATTAACTCAGGATAACAAGAAATTTAAATAAATAAACTCAAAATAACAAAAAATAATAATAATAAATTCAAAATAACGATAAGAAAATAAACAAAAATAAAAATAAAACTCCAAATAACTAAAAAAAAACTTGATGAACTTTAATCTCACACCTGCTCCTGTTTTTAATGTTTTAAATTTGCTTTTTGTTTGTATTGTTCTATATTTGAACAGGATGCCCATGAAAAAGCGTGTCTGAGTGCTCTCGCTAGACTCTCCCTGTATAAGTAAAGATAAATAAATACATTTAAATAAACAAATACATTAAAAAAAACATTTAAAACGTAACATTAAAGGTCCTATGCTGCCTGGAAGATGAACCCAGAACCTTCTTGGACTAAACCCTGAGAGAGTTTTGAGAAAGTTTGATTTTATTGTAAATGAGAACTGACCAATGAGCTCCTCCGTTTCCCATGTGTCACTGAAATGAACAAACCTGATTGGTGATCTGAGGTGTTGCCAGGTTTGCCTTGGAAAAATAATCTAATTTGAGTAAGTGGGGCGGACGATATTTGCTGCACAACACACTTTTTTTTTCTGAAAGACGTGACCTGGCAATGTTTTAATAGGTGAGATAATGTGGAATATCCATGTTTCTTGCTTGACTTCCCTCATCCCAGACACTTCCTCCGGCTCCTTTGGTGGGACCCCAAGGCGTTCCAGGCCAGACGAGAGACATGTCCTGAATTTTTCAACCAAAACTTTGTGCATTGATTCAAATTCAAAGGAAACTTCACCCAGACCTGGAATCGAACCTGGGACCTTCTTGTGCTGTGACCTCCTGTTTGATGGTGACCTTTTAGGACATTCAACCACTGAAAAGATGAAATATTGAGTTTTGAATTGTTAATTACCATGGCAGCAGAGCTAATTCTCCATGTCTCCAAACCTCATGGAGAGAAACACCTAAAAAAAACATTTACTTAGAGTCGCCTGAGGAAAGAATCTGACGTACAGTCTCTAAATCTCCATGCACAGAGCTGGTCGGGAGGCTCCATGGGGCAAATTGGCATTTTTTGAGATCGTGCTTCACAAATTTGGCTGAAAATACGCCAGCACGCCCCGCTGAAGGATGGCGTCACCATAAATCCCAAACGCGCTCATTATCGTGTGAATTCATCTTGTCAAGGCCCGGACATGGCTCGATTTTGGCCCCCAGAGAGCGGCCCGGGTCTGTCGAATGGGCTCGTGCTCTTGGAGGTGGATGGAGGGATGGAGGAGGGAGGGAGGAGGAGATGTCCTTGCCAAATGACATCTTTACTGCTTCATCCCTCACTGGCTTTGCATACGCCGCACGACAGCGCTGAGTCATGGCGATTTGGAGAGGGTTTTTGTTTGTTTTTACTTTTTATCTTTTTATGCATGTATTTTATTTATGTTTGGTTTGAACGAGGGGTGAAGGAGGCGATTTTGGCGAATCTGTATTTGAACAAAAATGGTGGATTGTGGGATACTCTGCGTCCTTTACAACAGGCGGCTCAAACTTTGGTCGAGTGAGGCTAGTTTAGATGCTAATCAGGCACTTAGCATCTGTGAGGCAGAGGCCGTCAGAGGACAGACTGAAAACGACTCTCACCTCACAGCAGGAGTTTTCTCTGTGGAGTTTGCATGTTCTCTCTGTGTCTCGGGTTTTCTCTGAGCGTTTTTCCCCCATCAACCCACAACATCAACCCAAACATGGACATCAGGTCAGACCCTCCAGCTCACGTCGTCCTGACCCGACGACCTCGCTCTGTATGATGGATTCTTGTGATATAGAGACACGTGACAGGCCCCACAGGTGATTGACAGGTGATTGACAGGTGATTGACAGGTGATTGACAGGTGATTGACAGGTGATTGTGCAGAAACCAAAGGCAAAACAAACAACAGAAGTACTTGAGAGTATTTTATCATCAGTACTGTGAGTAGGCCAGAGCTTTGTGCATCTGTGGAACACGTCTGCGCTTTTCTCTCAAATGGATGTAACAAAAGTTTGATTTTTCAGCTTGTTCGGATTCAGATTGAAATATTCTTCATGACATTCCACGTTTTGTGATCGTTTTCAGTGAGAGTCAGACTGACAATGTGCACATCTCCATTCAGAGTGACACATGAGTCTGTCTGAGTCAGGTTTGTCCTGATGAGGACCAGCTTAAGTACTGCAGATGGGCCCTTGGGGAGAGGCCCCGTCAGCACTGAAGGGCCGGAGAGGCTCATCCTTCGATTTTTGTCATTTGATGCATTGAACCAGAGTTAAACCTGGGCTAATTTACACCTGCAGAGTCCCAGGGCGAGGAAAAACTACGGATATTTGACAAAAAGTGAACATGCATTAAAGACAAGCACACACAGAGACACAGAGGGCACACACAGGACAGGACTAAACCAGGATTAAACCAGGATTAAACCAGGACTAAACCAGGATTAAACCAGGATTAAACCAGGATTAAACCAGGATTAAACCAGGTCTAAACCAGAATTAAACCAGGTCCAGGAGAATGAACCAATCAGAGAAAATCTGGATCTGGAGGTTGTTTGTTTATTTGTTTGTTTGTTGTGGATTAAATGCATCATGTAGAATAATCCATAATGTGCTTTACATCGTTAAAACACAGAACCTAATGAGACCTTGAACCGTTTGCATTTTCTTAATGACGACGTGTTGAAGGCGTCAGGTTAGATCTTCATTTGTTCCTCTGCTTTGAGCCGGAGCTGTTGCCATGTTAACAGTCCCTCACGTCCCTTTTACATTAAAAGCTGCAGTAATCAGGATTTGGAATCCCTTGGAATTTTTAAATAAATTAAAAATACAAAAAAATAAGATTTAAATTTGTTTATTATAATTGTAATTATATATATATATATATTTTTTTTTTTTTTCACACGATGTGAATTTTAAAATTGATACTTGATTGATTTTACTGGAACGTGAGAATTTGAATTATAATTTTTCTTTGTATCGTCTGTGTTAGCCCCTCCTCTGTGTGAAGGGGCTGTGGGCGGGGCCTGATTGGAGGTCTCTGATTGGCCAGCTGACAGCCAATCAGAGCAAGAAGAGGAACTTTGAAAAGGAGCTCTGTGTTGTGCAGCTCTGTCTGTTTCTCTCCTTATACAATGTTCCCTCGTTTATCTCGGGGTCACGTTCCAAAAATGACCCACAATAAATGAAATCTGAGGAGTAGTAGAAAACTTTTTTTTTTTGTGGCTGTAAAACCTCACACACACTTTTATACACTTTTCCCACACAGGCATTAACATTTTCTCACATTTCTCCCTGGTTTTAACACTCTCAAAGAAACCTTCATAGATTTAAAAAAAAAAAAAAAGCTCAGTATTATCGAACAAAACCAAATACTACATTATACTGTAAATAAAAATTATGCTTTTAGAAAAACTGTAACAAATTAAATTTTAATGATCGTCGTACGAGGCTGGACATAGATGATGAACAGTGACTCAGTTTTATTTGGATTTAGTGCATTTACTCTGAATAGTATTTTCCAGGTGTACTTTTTAGAAGCAGTACTTGTAACATTTTTAGCCATGTAACTATAAGCTCTCGTTTATAAAACACATTTAAACCACAAGCAACTCAAGTGTTTTGCTTTTGGGCACAATGTCAGTCTGCTCTTCATGTACTGTTGTTTATTACATGAGTGAATAAGAGTAAATACCAAATACATTCATAAATATACAAAATACTTTTACTTCACTGAAGGAAATAAGGGCTCTCTCTCTGCCTTTCTCTCTGTCTCTCTCTCTCCTCTCCGTCTCTTTCACTCTCTCTCTCTGTCTCTTTCACTCTCTCTTGTTTTCTCTCTGTCTCTCTCTCTGTCACACTCACTTTCTCTCTGTCTATCTCCCTGTCTTTTTCTCTTTGTCTCTCTTTCTCTGTCTCTCTCTCTGTGTCTCTTCCCCTCTCTTTCTCTATCTCTCTGTCTCCCTCTCTGCCTCTCCCCCCCTCTGTCTCTCTCTCTGAGTCTCTCTCTTTCTCTCTCCCTGTCTCTCTCTCCCCCTTTCTCCCTCTCTCTAGGCCTCTTTGACTCTCTCTCTCTCTCTCTCTCTCTCTCTCTCTCTGGTCTCACTTTCTCTCTGTTTGTTTCTCTCTCTGGTCTCTCTCTCTCTCCCCCCCTCCTGGTCTCTCTGTTTCTCTCTGTTTCTCTCTCTGGTCTCTCTCTCTCTCTCTCTCTCTGGTCTCTCTGTCTCTCTGTCTCTCTCTCTCTCTCTCTCTGCCTCTTTGTCTCTCTCTGTCTGTTTCTCTCTCTGTGTCTGTTTCTGTCTCTCTCTCTCTTTCTTTCTTTCTGTCTGTCTTCTCTCTCTCTCTCTGTTTCTCTCTCTCTGTGTCTGTTTCTGTCTCTCTCTCTCTCTCTGGTCTCTGTTTGTTTCTCTCTGTCTCTCCGTTTGTTTCTCTCTCTGTCTCTCTCCCTCTCTCTGCCTCTTTGTCTCTCTCTGTCTCTCTCTCTCTGCCTCTTTGTCTGTTTCTGTCTCTCTCTCTCTCTCTCTCTCAGTCTGTTTCTCTCTTTGTTTTTTACTCATCTGTTGGTGAATCAGCTCCAAACTCTCTTCGTGTTCTGCTCGACTGTGGCTCCACGAATCGTCCCATTAGCAGAATCCTAACTAATTATCCAGCTCAGTGATCCCGGCTTCAATGGGGAAACATGTCCTTTCACACCAATATCAACATGTTCCCAAAATGACCTCGCAGCACGACGCACGCGGCTCTCTACTCCCCCTAGTGCTCGTTTCATGGAACTGTTGTCACGTTCAGATGGATTTGGTTATAAATATGAAGTAAAATCACATGAACTGTCCCATGAAAGAAAAGTCGTGACATATTGTTCCTGTGTCTGCTACATAGATATAATCTCCGTGGATCATTGTGGTATAATTTGGACATTTTAAATCACAATATTCATCTAAAACGATTTCATGAAAGAATCTAATTTGCTGGTTTGTGTTAGAAAACGATGGTGCCCATGGGAGCTGACGTCACTGTAAATGTCACTATAACAAAGAGCCGTGCAGCTGCTGACACCTCCTCTGGAAACTGCACGTCACGCTGGCAAATGAAACTAAATAAAAATTGTCACTAACCAGAAAATAAAATTGGAGAATGAAGTAAGTACAGAGCAGCAGGCGCATCCTGGTGAAAACAGGACATCCACAATGCTGTTTGGAAAATGAGATGTTAAAGATGCTCAAAATGCACTTATCAATCCAAATACAACTGTGAGACGGTAAATGGGGAAAAGAAACAGCTATAAAGCCCTAAAAAGTTTGCATAGCTCATCCTTCAAACAAAAAAAAAAAATCGGGGTTGAAAAACTCAGGGTCGGCCTCAACGTCTCAGTGGGGGTCCGACGTTCAGGAGGGGAGGCTTCACGTTTACGGAGGAGCTGCTGACTGTCGTTGTTCGACAGTGGAAAGAATAGTTTTAGGATCTCCTCAATCCCACTGTCACAAGCAGATTTGAGGACTCAGAACTGTCCGTCATCCTGGCTGAAGTCACTGAGGTGGTTGACAAGCTCCTCGAGGAGATGAGATCCGTCCTGAGTATCTTAAATCTCTGGATGTTGTGGGACTGGGCTGACACGTCTCTACACACTCCTCAGACTTCTGGACCAGACCGGGGTGGTGGTCCCTCTGTATAAAAGGGGGACCGGAGGTATAGGGGAATCACATCCTCAGTAAGGTCTACAGAGAGGAGAGGAGAATCTGTCCGAAAGTTGAACCTCGGATCCAGGAGGAGCAGTGTGGTTTTCGTCCCAGTCGTGGAACACTGGACCAGCTCTACACTCTCCATCGGGTCCTCGAGGCTCATGGGAGTTTGCCCACAGTCCACATGTGTTTTGTGGATCTGGAGAAGGCGTTTGACCGTGTCTCTCGTGGTGTCCTTTGGGGGGTGCTCTGGGAGTATGGGGTCCTGGGGGCCCTTTGCTAAGGGCTGTCCGGTCCCTGTATGACCGGAGCAGGAGCTGTGTCGCATTGCCGGCAGTGAGTCAGACTTGTTCCCGGTGCATGTTGGACTCCACCAGGGCTGCACTTTGTCACCGGTTCTGTTCATTATATTTATGGACAGAATTTCTAGGCGCAGTCAGGGGCTGGAGGGGGTCTGGTTCAGGAACCACAGGATCTCATCTCTGCTGTTTGCAGATGATGTTGACCTGCAGCAGGCTTCATGGGGCGGACCTACAGCCGAGTGTGAAGGGGCTGGTTTGAAAATCCGAGTCCCAAATCCAAGGCCATGCCTTGGATGGAGGCCATGACTGGAAAAAGGTGGTTTGCCCTCTTCAAGTGGGTGGAGAGTTCTGCCTCAAGTGGAGGAGTTCAAGTATCTCAGGGTCTTGTTTCACGAGTGAGGGAAGGATGGAGCGTGAGATTGACAGTTGTATCGGTGCAGCGTCTGTGTGATGTGCGGTCGTTGTATCGTCTGTCGTGGTGAAGAAGGAGGTAAGTCAAAAGGCAAAGGTGGTCATGAGCTCTGGGTAATGACCCGAAAAGACATGATCATGGATACAAGTGTTCAAAATGAGTTTCCTCCACAGGGGCTGAGCGCCCCCTTAGAGACGGGGTGAGGAGCTCACTTACACAGGAGGAGCTTGGAGTAGACGCCGCTGCTCCTCAACATCAAGCGGAACCAGCTGAGGAGGCTCGGGTATCTATACCAGATGCCTCCTGGACGCCTCCCTGGGGAGGTGTTATGGGCACACCGCACCGTCCGGGAGGCCCCAGGGAAGACCCAGAACACACTGGAGGGATTATGTCTCTCTCTGGCCTGGGAACAACTTGGGATCCTCCCAGAAGAGCTGGAGGACGTGTGTGTGGAGAGGGAAGTCTGGGAGTCTCTGCTGAAACTGCTGCCTCCGCGACCTGGCCCCGGATAAAGTGGAAAAAAATGGATGGATGGATGGATCCTTCCTACTGCGCTCAGGGACCCAGCTCCAGATCTTGAGCTTGTCTTGGTCAGGACTATGCTAACTGGAGGATTTGACGTATGGAGAATGTTTTGGGTTGATGGGAGAACCTGGAGGGCCCAGAGAAAACCCACCCAGACGCAGGGAGGACATGCAAACTCAACGCAAAAGGAGCTGGGTGACCCGGGACTCGAAACCAGAACCTTCTCGCTTGAGTTGAGGCTCTTTTACCACCTTGCCGCCATTGAATATGAAGACTGAAAAGTCCAAAAAACATGCAAGAGAAAAAAGGATCTTAAAAACTCATAATGACATATTTGGGCCACGAAGAGATGAATTAGATATAAATTAATGAATATTTTAAACATGTTCATGTGCCAGAAAAAAATTGTCAATATACAAAACAAATTTTCCAGAAAAAAAAAAAAAATAATAATTCAAATGTATAAGGAAAAAATGTATCATGAATGTATTAGAGGTTTAAACAGCCACACGCAGAGATAGATCTGTTAGCTCGGCCTACAGCCTCGACACGCGGCAGGTCCATTTGTTCAGAGACATAAACGCCACCATAAATAAGGAAGCCAGCGTAGGACATACTTCATCTGTCAAGGAAAGGTTATCTGCAGTCTGTCTTTAAGGACTTTAAAGTTTAACTCACAAACTTTAAGATGCTCACAATTCACTAACAAAGAAAACCAGGACTAAACCAGGACTAAACCAGGACTAAACCAGGACTGAAACCTGGACTAAACCAGGACTAAACCAGGACTAAACCAGGACTAAACTAAACCAGGACTAAACAGGACTAAACCAGGACTGAACCGGGTCTAAACCAGGACTAAACCAGGACTAAACCAGGACTAAACCAGGACTGAACAAGGACTGAACCAGGACTAAACCAGGACTAAACCAGGACTGAACCAGGACTAAACCAGGACTGAACCAGGACTGAACCGGGTCTAAACCAGGACTAAACCAGGACTAAACCAGGACTAAACCAGGACTAAACCAGGACTGAACAAGGACTAAACCAGGACTAAACCAGGACTGAACAAGGACTGAACCAGGACTAAACCAGGACTAAACCAGGACTAAACCAGGTCTAAACCAGGACTAAACGAGGACTGAACCAGAACTAAACCAGGACTAAACCAGGACTAAACCAGACTAAACCAGGACTGAAAAGGACTGAACAGGAAACCAGGACTAAACCAGGACTGAACCAGGACTAAACCAGGACTGAACCAGGACTAAACCAGGACTAAACCAGGACTAAACCAGGACTAAACCAGGACTAAACCAGGACTAAACCAGGACTAAACCAGGACTAAACCAGGACTAAAACAGACTAACTAAACCAGGTCTAAACCAGGAACCAGGACTAAACCAGGTCTAAACCAGGACTAAACCAGGACTAAACCAGGTCTAAACCAGGACTAAACCAGGACTAAACCAGGATTAAACCAGGTCTAAACCAGGTCTAAACCAGGTCTAAACCAGGATTAAACCAGGACTAAACCAGGACTAAACCAGGATTAAACCAGGTCTAAACCAGTTCTACCAGGATCCTAATGACTAAACCAGGATTAAACAGGACTGAACCAGGTTTCAGATTGGACTAAACCAGGACAACCAAGTCTAAACAACAGACTAAGCATGACTTACAGAACTAAACTTATTCCCTAAAGAGAAAACCCTCCCTACTGATTCACTGCAACGTGTATAACAGACTTTTTTCACAACTAAGCAGATTTGAGACTCAGTTTTACCATTACAGTAAAAGAAAAGATGCCAGAGCAGAGACTTCCTTAATCCCTAAAATAAAATATAAAGTATGCAGAACAGACTCGTTTTGACCGATAAGCTGTGGATGAAGTACTCAGTTTTGTGACTTAGGTAAAAGAAAAGATACCAGAGCAGAGAAATACTCAAGATAAATCGATGTGCACATGTCGTCTGCTCGATGTGCAGATACCGCTCGATGTGCAGATACCGCTCGATGTGCAGATACCGCTCGATGTGCAGATACCGCGGTAACGCACAAATTAGCATAGCCCCGTTTTCTCCGGCTCCTCTGCCTCTCATCCACATCCTCTACAACAGCTGCAGATTTGTGCCAGTCTGCGCTGCTGGGATTTCATTCAAAACTCCACTTGACATGCCGAGTGCGTGATGGCGCTTGAGGACAATTACTCTTCCTCTCTCTTGTCTTCCTCGCCCTCGGAACGGTTGATTTGGGAATTCCATCCTGCGCTCATCTCGCACACTTACGGAGAAGTGACGGAGGATGCTTGACGTTTCAAATCGAGCTCTGAGTAATGATGAGATTAAAATGCGCCGTGTCAAATCTGTTCTATGCGTTAAGTGTCTATTTGGTTTAATGAAATAAGAGTCGCAGATGGAGCGAGCGCAGAGTGACGACGGCGTGAGGATATATAAAGTCGACAGTGATGATCTGATATTTTGCCTTCAGTTCAGGGTTGACACCTTTTGTTCTTCTTGTAACTCGTTGCTATGCCGACAAGTTGATGTGAAGGCATAGACTGTTATATAAAAGGACGTAGCTAACCTGCTAGCTGTCGCTTCCCGAAACAGGAAGTGAGCTCGGGCGCGTTTCCAGCTCCATCGATTCTGGCTCCAATTCACTTTACATTGAAAAACTGTCGCCTCTCTCTGTAACTGCTGCTGTCAGACTCGTCATTTTGCTCTTAAATGTTCGTATTGACCCGTGCTACATGCTCTTGGTCGCTACCGTAACTCAAAATATGAACATTAATAAGAGACATCGAGCCAAGGAGAACAAAATGGCCGTCTTAGATTGTGCAGTAACAGTACCTGATGTTTGATTCACACCATCCACTGCAGAGTCCACAAACACAGAGGGAAAAGTGAAGGAGGAGCAGCAGGTGGAGAAAGCCTCTCTGCTCGTGGAGATCCAAAATGGGCCTTCAATAGATCTGAAAGAGCTAAAAAAAACACAGAAAAACCGGGAATCTGAACCTAGAAGGAAAGGTGTTACCATTCCTCATGAAAAACATCTGAGAATTTTCAGACAGTTTGAGATTCTGGTCTTTTCCAAACCTACAAACACTTTAAGACAAAAACTGGTTCATCCAAAGGACAAAAGTTCGAGACATAAACATAGTAATGTGTCGACTCCAGTCAGTGCAGTTGTGATCGTGAAGGAGGAGATCACCGACCAGGTAGAGAGTTGGAGAAGTTTATCTGATCAGATGAATGAAGCTACAGAAGCAGCACATGTGTCGTGTTTCAAAGGAGTTTTCCAGTATTTAAAGCCCCAGAAAAAGTACAATCTATAGAAGACAGGACTTAACTCTTTTACATACTGTCCATATAAGGTCATAAATGGATGTACCAGTCGCTGAGGTAAAATATGACACTGACAGATGCTGCAGTCACTAAAAAAGAAGTGTTACAAGACCTTTTTGTTAACTTGAAAATAGATACTAGTAACAGGTGACAAAAGAAACCTGGTGAAGACATCTTAAAATAAGCATTTATCGCATTGTTACAGAGAAACAAGTTTAACTCAATGTTTAAGACACAAAGTTTCAACACACGGTTTGAGAGTAAAATAAAAATCATGCTTTCAGTAGTGAAGAGAGACACTTCATAAGAGAATGAACCAACACCGAGAGAGAGCAGCTCAGGACCACAGTCTGCTGTTCATCTCCATCTCAAAGACACTAAACACTCGTCTGAAGAGAGTGAAGTTCAGATCTGAGCCAGAGAAAAGAAATGGTTTGAGAGGAGAGGCATTTTTTGTTAGGAAAGAGAATCATTTAAACAGGAAACAAATAATGTGTCCATCATGTCCAGTGTTTTTGGAACTGTGGGGAAGCTGGTCTGATGTGGTCGAAGTAAGAGCCAAACTCCAAATTAATAACATTTATCACAGCTCACGTTGGCAATGGAAAAAATAATATATATTTAGAAAACATAACTGTGCTCAACATAAGCAAAAAGCAAAAGAAACTGATGTTCTCCTTGAAAGTCTGGCCCACCTGCTTTTATTGCCTCTCAACCCTGAAGCTCCTCCCCCAGGAAAACACCTTTATTCCTCAGGTCTGGGGGATACAAGGATCTCTACTACACTGCTTCACTTATTAGAGCCTAAATCCCTTTACCTGTGCAAAAATAAAACTATAAACACTTAAAGAAAGACATAATAACTCAGTTCTCCTCTCCACATGGTCCAGTCCACGGCCACGCCCATGTCTTTCAAAATGGCCGCCATAGGACACGCCCCCTCTGTGTCTGGACCTTGTGGAGCTTCAGGTGAGAACAGATGGATGTGTTAAACTGAACTGACTAAATATGACCAGATCAAATATCTTTAAAGTAACAGGTGTGTGGTGATTAAATTAGGGTTGAAGGTAAAGTGACTGAAAACTAAACGAACCCGGGATCGTTGGAAATGAACAAACGTGAGCTTAAACAAAACTGTAGGTGATATTAAAAGGGACAAGAATTAAGACTAAATCAGCCTTACATCTGCTATCAGTAAAAGCTGTTTGGTTTGGACGTCTTGATGTCGTATCTGGGGACACATAGAGGTCCGGGGACGTTGACAAAGCTTTTTTCTTCCTCCGAATTGTTTGTCTTTTCTCGTTTAAATCTCCATCAGCAGCACACGTGGAGACAGGGCAGTTACTTACCCTGGTTGTCCCGCCGTAAACACACGGAGCGCTCTGAGCCACGGTGGAACAGCCCTCCTAACCGGCAGAAGCAGATGTGTCCTTCAGCGCTAATAAAAGACGGCTCAAATCACCGCCCGTTAAGCGCCCGCCCCCAGCGCTCTCCCATGTGGTTACTGACCTCCACTACGTTCAAGTACTGGTAATCAAGACGTTCCACCTGTCACGCCCAGAGGAAGGAGTGCGCCGTTACATTTACACGAGTAACTTCAGTAAAGAAATTGTAGTTTTCCTAGCACCATACTTTTACCGTATTTTTCAGGCTATAAAGCATCGGATCATAAGGCGTTATATCAATGAACGAGTCTATTTTCATACATAAGGAGATTATAAAGTGAACTGAACTCTGTGGGCGACGTCACACTCGCTTAGTCTTTATTCAGTCTGTGGAGCATTAAACGAAACAAAACTGTCAGATTATGGCATCAAACATGTCCAGATCCCTCTCGTCATTATCTCGTCTCGTCGCTGTTCTTTAGCTGTTCAGTGATGATTCTGTCCTTCCTGAAGCTCGGACGACACTTGAGCCGCTCACTCATCTTCTCCTCGTCCGTCCAGACCTTTGGCTTAGTCTTGATGACGACACCAACCAGAAACTTTTCTTTTGGGTGGTAGTTTCTGTTTATTATCCTGGGAACCGAGAACAACAGTGACAGATGATTCTCGTTCCCTGTGGGGCGTTTAGATCCTGGACTGGCCCCTGTTTTCTCGACGGTTCACGGGGAGGTCAAAGGTGAAGGAGACCTCGTCCATGTTGGTGATGTGTTCTAGTTGGATCTCCTTTTCAGTGATCTTCTTCTTGCCTTTTTGGTGTCCTCCACGAGGTTCTTGACTACGGCTGTAATGCTCCGACAGTCCATCAAGAGGCGCAGCTTCGTAGTTTATACATAAAACTTAAGATGCATCGGATTATAAAGAGCACTGTCGATTTTTGAGAAAGTTAAAGGATTTTAAGCCTGAAAAATACAGTACTCCTACTTGAATAATATACATACATTAAGTTATAGTAATAATACTCTTACTCGAGTAAAAGTCGTGGTTACTCGTCGTCTGCTGTGACAAACGCTCGTGTTGTAGTTGAACATTTGTGTTTCTTGCGTCGCTCCCTCAGACGTGTTTTAGTTTGTCTCATTTTTGTCTCCTTTGAAAACACCAGATTTTGTGCATTATTTCATTATTTCTCCTTCAAATTACATCAACCTCAAATTATAAATGAGGCGTTACCAGGGCTGGACGGGCCATCTGGAGCACGGGGACTTTTCCCAGTGGGCCCACGGACTTTTTGGACCGAAGGATTTCTGGGCCGGTCACTGTCAGCCCCGTGGAACGCTGCACAGTCCTGATGTAACGCTCCAGGGGCCCGCTCTCATTCAGCTCTGACGTCTCGCACACAAAATATTACATTTGAAAATCAAACTGGCTTTAATAGGCATTTAAAAAAATATGACCTGGCAAAATAAATGTCTTAGCTGCATAAACGCCTGACATTTTTTGATAAGAAGGGCTGTAAAAACCCAATTTAATGCATAATCACATCTATAAATATTGATTATTGTTCAAATATGTGTTATAAAGTGTTTCTGAATTGGCCAGATAGTTTTTTTCATTGTTTGCTCGCATAAAACTTCTTCAAAAGTACATTCACTTTTATATTTTTCTTCTACTTAAACTGGTGTTACACTTATTTGATGAGTTAAAGGAAAAATCAGGATGGATAATAGAGATAGTTGTGTGAAAAAGGCACAAGTACAGGCTGATACTTCCTTTAACATGATTTTTATGGCCAAAAAAAACAAAAAAAAGTCTAGGTTATAATGGTCTATAATGTGCTCAGTCCATAAAGGGTTTAAAAGAAAAACAAAAAACATGTTACCAACAGTTACCACGGCAACCAATATTCCACAGTAGCACTTAGGTTCAACTCGTGGAAAGTAACTCATCACAAAGTACATTTTTAGACATGTAACTGTACTTTTTTGCTGTACTTTTTTCACCGTTATCTTTCCATTTCGATGCAACCACACAGACGACGCTCCACCTCTATAAAGTTACACAGCGTCGCTTTAAAACACGACTAAAACTTCACTTCAGCGTCAAATCCCTTTGTGCAATACATTTGTAACTTATCAGCAGTGCTCCTCCAGGTCTCCTCATTATTCTAAAGTCAAAGTGCCCTGTCCGTCTCCTTCAGACTCTTAAATATTCATATGAAGACAGATTGTGACATGATTAGAACATGGCAGTGATGGATGGAGCACGACGGAGAGCGACGGAGAGCGACGGAGAGCGACGGAGAGCGATGGAGAGGTGAAGTGGGCGGTGTTCAACGACGGGGGCCTGACCAGTAGTAAGTAGAGATGTTAAAGATGGGGTAGAATCAGTTTTTTTAGCTGTCCACCATGTTATAGCATCGTTCCCTCATCAAAAACTCGCCTGAACAGGTTTTAGATGTCATCCATGCATGTTTGAGTAATTTAGCGATCTCTCCCGTGCCCAGTTAGCTGTACGGTTGCTGTCCAGAGCTCCGCCCACGAGCCTACATCGCCCACGCTTCCACACGATTCCACAATTCTCCATAAATATACAAATCTGTACACGAAAACTTGATGAATTGTGCTGTGATAGCGCTCTGAAGGGGGATTGAAAAAAAAGTAAAATACCTCGTCTTTAATGAGGAGCTATGAGGAGACGAGAGCTTTAGCGACACCTAGTGGTATTGTACGCTCATGTGGCCCTGCAAATGACTGGATTACTACTACTACTACTACTACTACTACTACTACTACTAATGTTACTGTAAATATTTTCACAATTTCAAAACCAACACCACAACATTGATTAAAAATAAATAAATTAAATAAATCAATGATCCTTTGAGTCAAACACCTACAGAAAACTGTGATTATATCTGAAAAGCATCAACAATGAGAAGAAGAAAGGAAGAAAACCCAAGAGCTGTGGGTAAGATGTGATGTTATACTGCCATCTGCTGGTTAAAATGGAACATTACACCACAGAAAATACATTTTTTTTTTTTTGTCAAAAACAAAACTTTATTTAAATATATGGGTTAAATTGAACTTCTCTAAAACATACTTAACATCTCTAAATCTTCCCTGGTCTTTTCTAGTTTTGTATTTTTATTGAAGGTTGTCATGTTACTTCCTGGTTGGACACAGCAGATAATAGCTTTCTTGGGGAAAAAATGCACCTGATTTGTCTGTTATTAATGTTTATATCTTAAATTAGAGACACAATAATGAAATCAGAACACTAGGGTCATGTAGAGGGTTAATACGAAACATTTAAGACCAAAAGGACGAGTCTGACAGCAGCAGGGACAGAGAGACACAGTTTTTCAAGAAACAAACATGAACTAAAAAAAAACCCCAAAAAACCTCAAAATAACTCAAAAAATTAAAAAAAAATAAGAAAAAAAATTAAATAAACAAACTCAAGATAACAAAAAATTGTAATAAATAAACTCAAAATAACTTTAAAAAAAATTAAATAAATAAACTTTAAAAAATGAAGAAAATAAATTAAAAAAAAAAAAAAAAACTCACAAATAACTAAAAAAAAAGAAAACCAAACAAAAACTCAAAAAAACAAAAAAAAAAAAAAAATAAAAAATAAAAAAATAAACTAAAATAACTAAAAAAAAAAATGAAGCCACAATCATGTAGAGGGTTTATACAAAATATTTAAGACCAAAATGACGAGTCTGACGGCAGCAGGTACAGAGAGAGGGGACAAAAACAAAAACAAAAAAAACTGGGAAAAAAAAAAATACCTCAAAAAATTAAAAAAAAACCCCCAAAAAAAAAAAAAAAAAAAAATAAACTCAAAATAACTCAAAACATTTAAGAAATAAACCAAAAAATAAAAAAAAACTAACTAAAAATAACTAAAAAAAAAAAAAAGAAGAAGAGAAAACAAAAACTCAAAATAACTATTAAAAAAAAATTAAAAAAAAAAAGCAAAACTTAAAATAACGAAAAAATGAACCCAGGATCATGTAGAAGGATTAATATGAACATTAAAGACCAAACGGACGAGTCTGACAGCAGCAATTACAGAGAGGGGCGACAATTTCTCAATGTAAAGTGAACTGGAGCCAGAATCGATAGAGCCGGAATCGCGCCAAGAGCCGTCCAACTGGCAACGTCACAGCTGGTCTAACTGTTTATAAAATTTTGCCTGGGAGTGACAGCACGTTTAACCACTCCATTATTCCATATCGCTACTTCCTGGATTTTCCAACTTTTGGTTTTCTACTTTTATTCACAAACTGCCACAAACTCTGATAAATACTGCTCAAAAAAATGAGAGGAAGACTTTGAAAACACATTAGATCTAAATGAAGGAGAAAATAATCTACAATTTCTTTACTGATAATGAGAAAGTAATTTATTAGAAACAAAATGATGCCACATGATTTTATGTGAATAAAATTATCTCCCTACAGAGGGTTAAACCACAGACACCCCAAAATGAAACTGAAAACATGATGTTTGGGTCTATTTTGCCAAAATGTCATTATAATAACTCAAAATGTTCCTCAGTAGTTAGTGTGGCCCCCACGTGCTTTTGTCTGACAACGGTGGGGCTCCTAATGAGGCGACGGATGGATCTCCTCCCAGATTTGGACCAGGACATCACTGAGCTCCTGGACAGTCTGAGGAGCAACCTGGACCGAAACATAATGTCCCAGAGGTGTTCTATTGGGTTTAGGTCAGGTGAACGTCAGGGCCAGTCAATGGTATCAAGACCTTCATCCTCCAGGAGCTGCCTGCAGACTCTGACATGAGGTCAAAGGTCATTGTCCTGCATCAGGGCAGTCAGGGTGCCATTATCTAACCTGTAGAGGTCTCTGCGTCCTTCCAGAGATATGACTCCCCAGACCATCACTGACCCACCACCAAACCTCCTCAGACCATCACTGACCCACCACCAAACCACCTCAGACCATCACTGACCCACCACCAAACCTCCTCAGACCATCACTGACCCACCACCAAACCACCTCAGACCATCACTGACCCACCAGTCACAACCACCTCAGACCATCACTGACCCACCACCAAACCACTCAGACCATCACTGACCCACCGCCAAACCACCTCAGACCATCACTGACCCACCGCCAAACCACCTCAGACCATCACTGACCCACCACCAAACCACCTCAGACCATCACTGACCAGAATTGAAAACCACCTCAGACCATCACTGACCCACCACCAAACCCACCTCAGACCATCACTGACCCACCACCAAACCTCCCTGACCAGAAGTGACTGACCCACCACCAAACCACCTCAGACCATCACTGAACCCACCACCAAACCACCTCAGACCATCACTGACCCACCACCAAACCTCCTCAGAGAAATAATCTGACCAGAACAGAAGAAGCAGTTTGGACGAGCAGCGAAACGTCTTCACTCCTACAACCTTTTGTCCAGTTGACAGATTTTATATTTCTCCATCCATTGATTTTCTTCCTCTTCTCTGGGGCCGGGTCGCGGGGGCAGCAGTCTAAGCAGGGACTCCCAGACTTCCCTCACCCCAGACACCTCCTCCAGCTCCTCCAGTGGGACCACAAGGTTTTCAAGTCAGCAGTAGAAAACCAGTTAACAGTTAAACCACAGAGACACTGCAGACTCACATTTATCACTGATACAGACAGAACATGTTTCTAAGTCCGTGTCGAGGAGATTTGAATGAACAGAATGAAACAATAAAACACTGTGCAGCTTCTTTTATCTGCAGAGGACGTCTGTCTTATATTTATGAGAATCCACTCTAAAAACATAAATGTGTTTGAGGTTTTGAGGCTTTAGTTTAGCAAACGCAGTGAACCCAGTGAATTTTGGTGTCTAACCTTGTGGGATACTGGCCTAAAGTTTTCGAGGTAGGAAACAGACAAAAATATTCAGGTTTAACCAAGTGCAGATCACAAAAAAGAATTCATATTTACAAAAAGCTTAATCAAAAGCAACAGAAATAAACCAAACTAAAGAAAAGCCCATGATGTTACACTGTTAGATTTACCTCAGTGTGTCTGTGGCCTTCGGGGGCTGTGCAAACTTCTTCTTTCTTGCCAGGTTGGTGTTTTTTGTTCGACACTGGAGGCGGTTGGAGCTTCACCTCATGATTGTTTCTGAACCGTTTCGCCGAGTTTTCCGGCTGTTTCTGTATAATCGAGCAGATGGTTTTGTTTCCGTTCTGCTCTACATTTATCCTGATTGTTTTTTTCATCGTCCTGAGCTGCCGCTTTCGTCCTGCTCAATGTGTTTTTTCTTTACAATCCTTTTTAGTGTTTGCCTTTGGTTTTACAATTTTAGTTTCGACTCATTAGTGGCGTTTATAGCTGGGCCTGATTCATCGAGACAATAGGATTAATAATAGGCTATAAATTTGTTTTTGCTTTTTTGGAACGGTGCCTTTTAGAGTCATTAGTCGTGTTTTCTGCCTGACCCGACTCTTTTTAAGTGACTGTGCTGCAGATTTGGTGCTTGTCTACATCAATTATTTTGTGCTTTTGTTTAATTTCAAATCATTAGAGGCGTTTGAAGCTCGACCTCTGGATAACCTACATTTGCCACATTTGATAAGTACAACACAAGTGTATACTGTGTGTATCCAGATATATTTACTGGTGTTTGTATTGGATATGCTCGAGTCGATGGGCTGCAGGGCCGGTGTAGCGCCCGTGGTCATGATTTATGCCCTTCATGTTTGTGTGTGGAACACTTGAGCCAAGGTCTTACTGAAGATCTTGGTCCAATTGTCACATCATGGCTTATTCAGGCTTAAAGCACCAGGCGGGTTCTGCTTCTTTTTGAGTTCCACAAAAGAAACACAGTGAGACTTTGGCCCCTCTGCAGTCACGAGGTTTGAAAACCTGCTGTATCCGGACACCTGGCTCATCTGTGCCTCCACTGACAGTCAGTGGGTTTGAGACACGCAGAATGTCCTGAAGAATGTGGGGCATTTGGGTCTGAGGGTCTGTTTTTTGAGGGGTCATCCTGAGTTCGGTTATCGTGATGGGTCTCAGACAGTATCACAGTTGTCAAGGGGGTCAGGTGTTGCCGTTTGTACCTTCGTCTCTTGGAGAAACTGACAGTTGCCTCTGTGGTGCCACTGTTTTCTCATCGTCTCATGAAAATCATCATTCACAGGCAGCGACAGGTAAATGCATCAGCCCAGTGTCCCAGGTCCCTGTCACGGTGGAGAGAGACGTCTTGGATCGAGAGCAGCGTCCTGTTGTGCTCTCTTCTGTCTCAGAGGGAGGTGGGACACACTGACGTCTTCAGTGGGTTGGGGTGAAACATGGCAGGTACAGCTGGCACAGGGGAGTGGCCTCTGTACATCAGTGAGGAGCACATCAATATTATGGAGCTGTTGGCAGATCGTCTGGCTTTGGAGTATTTCCTTCTACTTCTGACATATAACGGAGCGCCCCGACAGCACCACCGTGGTTCATCACATCAGTCACTTGGGGGCCGCAGGTTGGTGACACTGACGGTCTTAACGTCTTAAAGACTCTTTGTTTGGGCAGCTCCTCACTTCCTCAGGTTCAGGGCTTCCCACATTCACAGACCGGGGAGTGGAGGCTCCTACATGGTGAACTACATTTGAGGTTTTGGCAACACAGAGGTGGACCTCTTTGGATCCAGGGACACGACCCACTGTCCCCTCTGGTTTTCTCTGGCAGACTCCTCTGGGTCCTAGTGCACTCTGCTTTATGCACTCTCACCACTTCACTGATTTTCTAAACTCTTTTGAGGCTTCATTACGAGGGAGCCTGGAAAATCAGTGGTGGCCCTGTTTTTCCTGGACCAGATTTGATTTTCACTTCTGCGTAAGCTTGGCTCGCTGAGACCCCTGAACCTCAGGCGAGATCTTCTGTCTCAGCCAGAGGGAGACGTCTTCACCTCCATCAGGAGCGGAGCAGCTTTGGGCGTAGCCACTGCAGGGTCAGGTACAACAACGACCTCATATCCCATTATTTTGTATCAGACTGATAAAATTAGGATTTCTTCACGTAAAACACCCCAGATTACATTTATTCTTATTCTTTAAAAAAAATTAAAATGAGGCTGCGTGCTAAACCTCAGCAGCACACACCTGAAGTTCATCTCTAAAGAAGCTAAATCATTTTTGTTCACTTTAAAACCCGCGGATAAGTTCATTTTAAGTGTCCTTTTTTCTTAGTTGAGCCCCTGCCCCTGAAGATGTCTGTGCTGCTGCTCGTGATAATACAGCACAAACACACAGCAGTGATGACCTCCTCACTTTTACACTCAACACGTCTCTAAGAAAGAACCATGTGACGACACCTGAGTCAAACCTCGGCCTGTCATGAAATATGAAGTAAATATAGATGTAAAGATAATACTGGAACCAAACAGCAGAATTATCCCACAATCCTAAATATACAGATATATATTTAAAGAGCTGAAATAACTAAATAACACAACGAATGAACTTGTGTCAGTAACGAGTCATAGAAGTTATTAACTCATATTGCAAAAAATAACAAAAAATATCCCAGTGCTGCAAAGAAAAAGTCCCCACGATAAATATAAATATAAATATAAATATAAATATAAATATAAATATAAATATAAATATAAATATAAATATAAATATAAATATACAATCAGACAAAATGTGGGTTTGTCAAATTTCAAGGTTTTTTCGCACTGTCTCCAGGCGACATAAAAGAGCATTTACTCTGAGAGCGGGACCCTGACTCTGGACCGGCTCCACCCTCACTCTGGAGTGGCTCCACCCTCACTATGGAGCAGCTCCACCCTCACTCTGGAGCGGGAGAGCGGCTCCACCCTCACTCTGGAGCGGGAGAGCGGCTCCACCCTCACTCTGGAGCGGCTCCACCCTCACTCTGGAGCGGGAGAGCAGCTCCGCCCTCACTCTGGACCGGCTCCACCCTCACTCTGGAGCAGCTCCACCCTCACTCTGGAGCGGCTTCACCCTCACTCTGGAGCGGCTTCACCCTCACTCTGGAGCGGCTTCACCCTCACTCTGGAGCGGCTCCACCCTCACTCTGGAGCAGGTGGAGTGCGGTGTGGACATGATTTCAGGACCTGCTCAGTCGCTGTGACAGTAAAACTTCTTGGAATTGGACAAAAAAAAAAAAAAACACTTGTATGATGTATATTTGTATAAATGGCCCGTTGAGCTTCTGTTTGACTCGTGTCTGACGAGGTTTGGATCAGATTAATGAAGCTGTGAGTTTGAGGTGAACGAAACAAACAGGAGGTGAACGACGAGCAGCGAGAACAAAACCGACCCAGAAATAAAGTCCACAGAACTAAATCTAGAAGGTGACACGGTCCACAAGCCACTAACATGTAGTTTAACAGACCCAGTGTAGTTTAATAGACCCTGTGTAGTTTAATAGACCCTGTGTAGTTGAACAGACCCAGTGTAGTTTAACAGACCCAGTGTAGTTTAACAGACCCAGTGTAGTTTAACAGACCCAGTGTAGTTTAATAGACCCAGTGTAGTTTAATAGACCCAGTGTAGTTTAACAGACCCAGTGTAGTTTAACAGACCCAGTGTAGTTTAATAGACCCAGTGTAGTTTAACAGACCCAGTGTAGTTTAACAGACCCAGTGTAGTTTAACAGACCCGTGTAGTTTAACAGACCCAGTGTAGTTTAATAGACCCAGTGTAGTTTAACAGACCCAGTGTAGTTTAACAGACCCGGTGTAGTTTAACAGACCCAGTGTAGTTTAACAGACCCGGTGTAGTTTAACAGACCCAGTGTAGTTTAATAGACCCAGTGTAGTTTAACAGACCCAGTGTAGTTTAACAGACCCAGTGTAGTTTAACAGACCCAGTGTAGTTTAACAGACCCAGTGTAGTTTAACAGACCCGTGTGTAGTTTAACAGACCCAGTGTGTAGTTTAACAGACCCAGTGTAGTTTAACAGACCCAGTGTAGTTTAATAGACCCAGTGTAGTTTAATAGACCCAGTGTAGTTTAACAGACCCAGTGTAGTTTAACAGACCCAGTGTAGTTTAACAGACCCAGTGTAGTTTAATAGACCCAGTGTAGTTTAACAGACCCAGTGTAGTTTAATACACCAGTGTAGTTTAACAGACCCAGTGTAGTTTAACAGACCCAGTGTAGTTTAACAGACCCAGTGTAGTTTAATAGACCCAGTGTAGTTTAACAGACCCAGTGTAGTTTAACAGACCCAGTGTAGTTTAATAGACCCAGTGTAGTTTAACAGACCCAGTGTAGTTTAATAGACCCAGTGTAGTTTAATAGACCCAGTGTAGTTTAACAGACCCAGTGTAGTTTAACAGACCCAGTGTAGTTTAACAGACCCAGTAGTTTAACAGACCCAGTGTAGTTTAACAGACCCAGTGTAGTTTAATAGACCCAGTGTAGTTTAACAGACCCAGTGTAGTTGAACAGACCCAGTGTAGTTTAACAGACCCAGTGTAGTTTAACAGACCCAGTGTAGTTTAACAGACCCAGTGTAGTTTAATAGACCCAGTGTAGTTGAACAGACCCAGTGTAGTTTTTAACAGACCCAGTGTAGTTTAACAGACCCAGTGTAGTTTAATAGACCCAGTGTAGTTTAACAGACCCAGTGTAGTTTAACAGACCCAGTGTAGTTTAATAGACCCAGTGTAGTTTAACAGACCCAGTGTAGTTTAACAGACCCAGTGTAGTTTAACAGACCCAGTGTAGTTTAACAGACCCAGTGTAGTTTAATAGACCCAGTGTAGTTTAACAGACCCAGTGTAGTTTAATAGACCCAGTGTAGTTTAACAGACCCAGTGTAGTTGAACAGACCCAGTGTAGTTTAACAGACCCAGTGTAGTTTAATAGACCCAGTGTAGTTTAACAGACCCAGTGTAGTTTAACAGACCCAGTGTAGTTTAACAGACCAAGTGTAGTTTAACAGACCCAGTGTAGTTTAACAGACCCAGTGTAGTTTAACAGACCCAGCTAACACACATAAACTGTAAACCAACAGGTGTAAGTTGTTTTCAACTCTGACACTAATTTGGGTTGACATAAAGATCATTTCGTCCTGTTCTGTTTTGGATTCACTGGTCAGTTCCTGTCTCACCTATGATCCTGAGCTTTAGATAATGTCCTCCAGGTTTTCCGCAGGACGTCTGGACGCTCCCTCAGACCCAGTGTGAGGAGCTCAGTCACACGGGACCAGCTCAGAGTTCATCTTAGATTCAACCAACCGGGTTCAAATTGTTTCCAGCCTTATATGGTTTTTTCTTTCTCTTTTTGTGTTTGTGTGAAAAATAGTAACAGTAGAAATAGAATGATTCATCTTGGACTCTCAAAAACAACTTCCTCTTCATTTCAGTTTGGTTCAGTCTGGACCTTGACAGAAGTTTGAGTTTCTTCCTGTTTTGTGGCATTTCCCTCTCTCTCTGTCTCTGTTTCATCATGAGTTTTTCTCTCTGTTTCATCAGGAGACTTTTTGGGCTCTGGCTGCTCGTGTTCGGTGAGAGATACTTCACACTAAACTCACGGTGGTCACTGTCTTGTCTGTGTGTAACTGTGACTCTCGTTGACCAGCGCTCAGGAGTGGAAGATCCTCAGCCGTCAGAGCTGTGTTTAAAAAGCTCGAAGGAGAAACATTGAGATTATTTTGGCTTTTTAAAGATGTGAAGAATGACCTGATCACCGAGATGTTGTGTAGAAATGAGTGTGCGGAGGAGGATATTTTGGTGCAGACATCGGGCAGAAAACGGAAGGGCAGATACGGAATTTCACATTCAAATAAAAGCCGTTCTCCTGTGAACATCTTTGTATCGCACGTGTACATCACCCACCTGAGTCTGTCCGACTCGGGCTCATATCGATACGTGTGGAGCACAGACGCCACAAAACACACAGATTTTGTTCTTGAAGTCATAGATGGTGAGTGTCTTTCAGGTGTTTTTTCAAGTAGAAAAAGTTCCCTCAAACAGGAACTAGTTAAATACTTGTGCACCATGTTATATTGTTGTTCCATCATCAAAACCATGAAGTGCTTTTGTACGATCTCTCTGAGCCCCATGTGAACCTGATGCCAATGCCACAAATACAGTGAACAGAGAATAATCCAGGGTTGGGCAAACTTTGTGACACTCGGGCCACAGTGGGTCTAAAATGTGACAGAGGGGCGGGGCCAGGATATATATGTATAAATGTATATATTACATAAGAGATTTGACCTGTAGCAAAGCCTGAATATGCAAGGCTCATTGTACAAATTGTTTTCCAAAGGCATTAATTAAATTAATAATTCATTTATTAAATTTCAGTTAAATAAACACAGCAGAAAAACCTTAAACAAGGTTTACTCACGCTCGGCGGGCCGGATTAATAAGCCCAAAGGGCCATGTGTGGCCCCCGGGCCGTAGTTTGCACATGTCCCACAGTAGCAGATTTCAAATTCTCTGTTTGAGCTAAGATTTAAAGTAAACTTTTGTAATGTTTGTTGAACAGCTGCGGAGAAAGACCAACATGATTTGACTCCGGTTTACAAGGCGTCTGCAGGAGAAGATCTCACTGTCCCCTGTGTTTTTTATGGCTCTGGACAAAGGAAGAGGTTCTGTAAAAACGACTGCTCTAAGAAGAACATTTTGATGAGCACGAACTCATGCATGAAGAAGACCAGCAAATACAGGATTCAATACAAAAAAGTATCGATCTATTACACTTTAATCTTTGTGACCATCACGAACCTGACGAGCTCTGACTCTGGAGTCTACAGCTGTGCTCTGGACTGTCAGACGTCAGGAAAACTACAGATCCAGGTTCAGGGTGAGTAGAGTTTTCTTTGTGTATTTTCTGGGATTGTGTTTCTGACCTTTCCGTCCTCCAGCTGCAGCTGTCAGTTTGTGAGGACGAGGTTTATGGACGGTTTGGAAAACAGAGTGGCCCAAGTCAAACTCTAAGCTTCTGTAAAAATAAAACTGATGCGAGAGGCACGAGGTAGAACCAAAAAAGGCTGTAATTAAATAAAAGCAATGGTACAGTCGTCCTTGGTCCCTGTCTCATCACCACCTGCTCCTCCTGGACCTGCTCCTCCTGGACCTGCTCCTCCTGGACCTGCTCCTCCTGGACCTGCTCCTGTCCTGGGGTGTGTGGGGGTGGTGTTGTTTAGGTGTTGGGAAAAATCTCGTGGTCGGCTTCAGCGTCCGGCCAAAAATCGACTCTCAAAAGTAACACTCCTGAGCTTCTCAGCACCTTCATGACGCCTCCACTGACACCTCCACTGACACCTCCACTGACACCTCCACTGACACCTCCACTGACACCTCCACAGACACCTCCACTGACGCCTCCACTGACTCCTCCACTGACTCCTCCACTGACTCCTCCAGAGACACCTCCACTGACACCTCCACTGACGCCTCCACTGACGCCTCCACAGACACCTCCACAGACACCTCCACTGACTCCTCCACTGACACCTCCACTGACGCCTCCACTGACGCCTCCACTGACTCCTCCACTGACACCTCCCTCCAGAGACACCTCCAGAGACGCCTCCACAGACTCCTCCACTGACACCTCCACAGACGCCTCCACTGACGCCTCCACTGACTCCTCCACTGACTCCTCCAGAGACACCTCCACTGACACCTCCACTGACGCCTCCACTGACGCCTCCACTGACACCTCCACAGACACCTCCACTGACACCTCCACTGACGCCTCCACTGACTCCTCCACTGACTCCTCCACTGACTCCTCCAGAGACACCTCCACTGACTCCTCCACTGACACCTCCACTGACACCTCCAGAGACACCTCCAGAGACACCTCCACTGACGCCTCCACTGACACCTCCACTGACACCTCCACAGACGCCTCCACAGACTCCTCCACTGACACCTCCACAGACGCCTCCACAGACGTCTCCACTGACACCTCCACAGACACCTCCACAGACACCTCCACCGTCACTCTCAGACTGCACACCCGTGTGGTCTGAGTGCTTCTCTTTGGTCTGAAATATTCCAAATACTTGTGGCCATCGAACCTGAATCTTGCGCTAATTGAACCACTGTGTCACTCCTGGTTCTGCAGACTCTGGGTCACATTTGTTCATGAACCTTCACGTCCTGAGAGTGAGGTGTTCTCTTTATAACCTCCTCTGCTCTGCTCAGAGTCCACAGGATCTACAGGACTGAGGTGGCTCCTGGTCCTGGCTCTGATCCTGGGCGCTGCCTTCGTCCTGACAGTTCAGTGTAACAGAGGTGAGACAAACTGAAACACTGACTCTGTTACTGGTTTAGTTTGGTTAAATCTCCCTGTTTCCATCCAGAGCTTAACCTGATGATTTCACCAAAGCAAAATCTGTTTCTCAGCCATTTGTGTCATTAAGAGATTCAAATTACCAGCAATTAATTATAGTTACAGTTACATTTTACTGTATTTTATTTGCTGTTTTGCAGGAGCAGGCGATAAGGGCGAACGCTCCAGCAGTTTGACTCAGAACGACCAACCAGCCAACTTCACGGTCTGGGGGAGGCTGAGATGCAGAAAAGGTCCAAACTCAGAGGTAACTCACATGTTTTAGTGACTCATTTTTAGTCATTTCTCCTTTTCATTCTTAGTATAATTTGTTTTTCAGCACAATTATGAAGAGATCACGGAGTTTTCATATGAAAATGCACCGCACTACACTGCCCTGAGTGTGGAGAACAGGGAGGCCCCCTACAGCCAACTCTACTGGACAAGAACCAGAAAACACCAAATACCATCTCCACACCCGGACGTGACGGCG
Organism: Periophthalmus modestus; assembly: GCA_019594935.1. Lineage (NCBI taxonomy): Eukaryota > Metazoa > Chordata > Actinopteri > Gobiiformes > Gobiidae > Periophthalmus > Periophthalmus modestus. The sequence goes on from JAIEZT010001328.1 coordinate 28,298,687, forward strand.
CAAACTCTGCACTGAACACAACATATGGTTTACAAAAAGTCTTGAAAAACTGAAAAACTGTGTCGCTCTCTGTCCCTGCTGCTGTCAGACTCATGTTGGTCTTAAATGTTCGTATTAATCCTCTACATCAGTGGTCCCCAACACCGGGCCGGGGACCGGTACCGGTCCGTGACGCATTTGCTACCGGGCCGCCGACCGAAAACAGTAAATAATTTATCAGCGACCGCATTTCTGTCACGATCACGTGACTCCTGCCTCTGTTTGTCTCCTGTCTTGCCCCTCTCCTTCTGCTGTCTGTCATTTGCCGGTCGTGGGCGGAGCGTCTTGCTCCTCCCACGCGCACCTGGGGCTCATCGGACAATCACCCGCATCTGCTCGAGGATAAGAAGCCCAGGAGACAGACAGTCGACGCGAGATCGTCAACGTGCCTACGTGAATGCCTTGCTACTTACCTTTTTTGTCTTTTTGCTCCTTGCCTGATACTGACCTACCTTTTGTTATTGCCAGACCCAGACTCCTGGAACTCACCCGTCTCTGCGCTCCTGGCTCTGCTGCGGCTCTCCCTGCTCCCCGGTACAGTGCACCCTGTCTACTCTACTCACCTCGTCTCTGGATTTCACCCGCACCCGGCTATTCGTCTCAGCTCCTCTCGTCCTGCTCCAGTTCTGCTCCTGTACCCGCACTCCTCGCTCCCGGACCTCGGCGTCGCACTCCACTCTCCTCCCCGGCCGGACCTCACCACGCACCTCACCACGCACCGTGTCCCACTACCCCTGCTCCCTGAACAGCACTAGTATTCACAAACTGTTAAATAAATCTGTTAAACCTTTCCCGAGTACTGCATCTCTTGGTCCGCCTCACACCCCACCATTACGACAATTTCCCGCTCCTCATGACACGTTAACAAGCTCGTTCGTAGATATATAATGAAAATCCTGATAGGAAATCTCCACATAAATCCATTTGATATAACAGTGAGTTTATTATATCTGTGATAGACGTGTGTCCGCCGCACGACAGTCAGAGCGTCAGGGCAGAGGTCGAGGGGGAGGAGCCTGTGAGTCTGAGCACAAACAGCAGAAGCTAAAGGAAAAACAGCTCTGTTTGAAATATTAAGGTTTCTTGACATTGACTCCATCTGAAATGTTTTAAATGTTCATGAAAATAACACTTTATAAATGTATTTGTGGCGTATCTGAAACTTTTGAAAGCTCCTCTGTGTCAGTGTGGAGCGTGAGTGACAGGTGACGTGCACGTGCATGTGGCGTGTGGTTGAAGAAGAAGCGACGTGTGTGAGTCTGGAGTGATACCTGGAAAAAGACGTGGAACTGATGTGTAATTACGGTGCAGTAGAGACAATAAAGCAGCAACTCTTGAGCAACAGGCTGGAGTCTTTTAGCTCCACACTCCAAACAACACAGAGGTGAAGAACAGGGAGTTAAACCCGGAGGAGGAGCGACCCTCCGGCCCTGGAGAAGACGACTCTCCCCTGTGTTTCCCGACCACGGTCAGGGGAGCAGGAGATTTAACATAAACGTTACGATAGCGACCAGTCACGAGTCAGAGCCCTTGTCTGTAAATCAACATCTGAACATTAATAACAGACAGATGAAGTCCCTCCTGCTGCGTCAGCAACAGCCAAAGACCCTGCAGGTTTACACCATGTCGCCCTGATCCTAAACCTCTGGACGCTGTGATGTCGTTTTATAACCTCCATAAACATCGTTTAGACTCTGGGATGTAACGCGTCAGTCGTCCAGGAGGAAACGTGACCCTGGACCACGTTTTAGTTTTGGTTTTATTTTGACAGTTTGTAATGACACATCTGCTGCCTGTTTCTAAAGAGGAAATGTATCTGTGTTTGAGTGAACTTAGGAGTCAAGTACTTCATTTTGTTACTTAAGTAAAAGTACAAATACAAAGTTAAAAGTAAAAATAAAAGCATTACATGAAAACATCTGCTTAAGTAAAAATAATTTCACTTTTTCATTCATATTTCACTTTATATTTCATAGTATTTCATTTTTTTCAAGTGTTGCTCAGTTCTTAAAGTGTAAATGTACATATTTATTTTTAAAAATGACACAGTAACAATACGAATCTTCCTTTTTCTTATGAATTTTGTGGATTTATGTTTGTTTTGCTTTAAACTTGAAAACTTCAGTCAAGATTTTACCCCAAACATTCTCAAAATAACCTTAAATTAAAAAAAAAAATCAAAAATATCAAAAAATACAAAATATTAAAAAAAAAAATCAAAAAATACAAAAAGTACTTAAATCAAAAAAATACATCTTAAATAAATAAAATAAATCTTAAAATAAATAATCTTAAAATAATAAATAATAATAATCTTAAAATAAATCTTAAATCAAAAAATACAAAAAGTACTTTTTACTTTTCAGTCCTGCTCAAAATGTAGTTGAGGAGAAAGTACAGATACTGCTCTCAAATGTACTCAAGTAAAAGTAAAAAGTATCCACTGTACAGATACCTAAAACATCTACTTAAGTACAGTACTACTTTTACTTTGTTACCTGCCACCACTGATTAACCTTAACATGAACGAGGCGGGTTAAGTGTCTTGCCCAAGGACACAACGACATCATTCATCTGTGGGAATCGCACCATCAACCTGTGGGTCAGTGGATTCGATCGCTCTGCCAGTGATGTTTGCGTCGAGAGCGGGATTCGAACCGGCGACCTTTGGATCAGTGGGACAAACGCAGGTGCAGGCTGAAGGTGTGAAGTGAGTTTGTGTCAGATTTGAGTCTGAGTTTGTAGAATTTGTCGCACATTTTTTTCGTTCGTCGACATTTTACAAACAAATACTTTCTCCTGCGTTCGCTCCGACCGGACGGAGGGTCACAGCCGTCGGCCATTTTGTTTCTTCCGTTTTACTGTAACGAAACAAAATATTTCTGTTACTTCCAGCAGTGGATGAAGTACTCAGTTTTGTTACTTAAGTAAAAATACAGATGCAGTAAAAGTAAAAGTATCACATGAAAAAATCTACTTCAGTAAAACAATATAAGAACCAGTTTAAAAAGTAAAAGTATTTCACACAAGTGTTGTTCATTAAGTGTTAAAAGTCGTGATATTGATTCAAAATTACACAGATTTTGGTCAATTTCTCATGAATTTTGTGGATTTATTTTTGTTTTGCTCAAAACTCGAAAACTTTAGTCAGGATTTTATAACAAACATGGTAAAAGTAACTCCTCAAATCAGATGGAAAGTACTTTTTACTTTTCAGTCCTGTTCAAAAATGTAGTAGAAAGTACAGATACAGTAGCAGTAGTAGTAGCAGTAGTAGCATCAGTAGTAGTCGTAGTAGTAGTAGCTGTAGTAGTAGTTGTAGTAGCAGTAGTAGTAGTAGTAGCAGTAGTAGTAGTAGTAGTAGTAGTAAAAATAAAATACAAATGTGCCACAGTAAACACTTGTTCCTTGTTTGACGTATTTTTTTCATATTATAATGTTTTTTATGTTGGATTAAAATAAAATAAAAAAGTTTCTGTGTGAATAGTTCTGCTCATTAACCACCTGCTCGTCTCCATGGAGATAGTATTACATTTCCTGGAATATTCCACAGTATGGCATTAAACATCTATATCAAACTAAAAAAACAACACTTTAAAACATTCCAGGTAAAACAGTAACATCGCCATGGAAACTAACAAGCTGCAAACCCACCAGAAAAGTTCCACAGTGCACCTTTAACACCTTTAAGCCCCTCTGCTGCAGCTCTTTTCCCCTTTTTACCACTGAAAATGATGATTACATCTTTTCCCATCAGGCTTTTCAGTCCACAGTGGTGCAGTCCCGCTCTGTGTCCACGTGGGGGCGCTGTTGCTTCACCGTTGACTGGCCCAGGCTCTTACTCACGTGGAAAGTATGCGGCGCACATCAGGAGGGGGAGTTATTGTATTATCGTAGTTGGCAGAGGAGCTGCGCGATATTTCAGTCCAAACACTGGTCCTCAATATGAAACAGTGTGGTCACGTGACAGTATGAAGGTCACGTGGGCGAGGGGCGCGTTTAATGACACGGCAGAGTGTAGGAAATTACAGCTTTAAGACAAGAGGCCGTCCAAAAACAACAGAGAGTGAGTATTATGTGTCTGCTCTGTCATGTACTCTGTAAATACTCTGTAAATACTCTGTAAATACTCTGTAAATACTCTGTAAATACTGTAAATGATGGAGTACTTCACCTGTTTGGCACGAGGGACTGGAGGATACTCTACTTTAAAGAGGTAAATATGACACGGATTTGTGTTTTTTATAAGGAGTACTTCTACCAGTGGTGCATGAAGTACTCGAGTACAGATACAGAGGTAAAACGTTACTCAAGTAAAAGTAAAAGTATCACATGTACACATACAGAGGTAAAAAGTTATTCAAGTAAAAGTAAAAGTAAAAGTATCACATGTACACATACAGAGGTAAAAAGTTACAAAGGTAAAAGTATCACATGTACAGATACAGAGGTAAAAAGTTACTCGAGTACTTTTACTCAAGTAAAAGTGTCACATGTACACATACAGAGGTATAAAGTTACTCATGTAAAAGTAAAAGTGCCACATTTACACAAACAGGGTAAAAAGTTACAAAAGTAAAAGTATCGCATGTACACATACAGAGGTATAAAAAAAAAAAAAAAAAAAAAAAAAAAAAAAAAGTACTCAAGTAAAAGTATTACATGTACAGATACAGAGGTAAAAAGTTACTCAAGTAAAAGTATCACATGTACAGATACAGAGGTAAAAAGTTACTCGAGTACTTTTACTCAAGTAAAAGTGTCACATGTACACATACAGAGGTAAAACGTTACTCAAGTAAAAAAAAGTATCACATGGAAAAATCTACTTAAGTAAAAGTATTTAAGTACCTGCTCAGTGTTGTAACAGGTGTTGTTAATTTGTTAAAGTGTTAAATGTTTAAATGTTTAAATGTGGTGATATTGATTTAAAATGATACATATTTTGGTCACAGTAAAAATATGAATTAGTTTCTTAATTTTTCTGATGAATTTGTGTTTTATTTTTTGCTCAAAGCCGAAGCTTGAACTGGAAAACTTAATTCAGGACGGTAAAAAAAAACCTTAAATCATATGAACAGAACTTTTTACTATTCAGTCCTAGTAGAAATACTACTGCTCTCAAATGTACTGAAGTAAAAGTAAAAATGTCCACTGTAAGATGTACTTAAGTAAAGTACAGATACCTAAAAATGACTTAAAAGTGCAGTACTTTACTTGTTGTACTGTTCTATTCCTCAGTGTGTGTTACGGCTCGTGGTCAGTATTTGGATGCAGAGTGTTGAGGATCAGGAGCACAGGGGGCAGCAGGAGTAAAAACTGTTGTTGTGTCTTTAGGCAGGACACTTCACCCTCATCGCCTCATATGAAAGTGGTTTGTGTGAAGCTGATGGCACAGATCAGCAGCCTCACCTCTGTCTGTCCAAGGGCAGCTGTGGCTACAATAGTGTCTCACCACCACCGAGTGTAGAGTGAATGAAGGAGCGTGAAGTATCTGAATGTAAAGTGTAAAGTATCTGAATGTAAAGTGTAAAGTGTAAAGTATCTGAGTGTAAAGTGTCTGAGTGTAAAGTGTCTGAGTGTAAAGTGTAAAGTGTCTGAGTGTAAAATGTAAAGTGTCTGAGTGTAAAGTGTCTGAGTGTAAAGTGTAAAGTGTCTGAGTGTAAAGTGTCTGAGTGTAAAGTGTAAAGTGTCTGAGTGTAAAGTGTAAAGTGTCTGAGTGTAAAGTGTCTGAGTGTAAAATGTAAAGTGTCTGAGTGTAAAGTGTCTGAGTGTAAAGTGTAAAGTGTCTGAGTGTAAAATGTAAAGTGTCTGAGTGTAAAGTGTCTGAGTGTAAAGTGTCTGAGTGTAAAGTATCTGAGTGTAAAGTATCTGAGTGTAAAGTGTCTGAGTGTAAAGTGTGTAAAGTGTCTGAGTGTAAAGTATCTGAGTGTAAAGTGTCTGAGTGTAAAGTGTCTGAGTGTGTAAAGTGTCTGAGTGTAAAGTGGTCTGAGTGTAAAGTGTCTGAGTGTAAAGTGAGTGTAAAGTGTCTGAGTGTAAAGTGTCTGAGTGTAAAGTGTAAAAGTGTCTGTGTCTGAGTGTAGGTGTCTGAGTGTAAAGTGTCTGAGTGTAAGTAGTCTGAGTGTAAAGTGTCTAAAGTGTAAAGTGTCTGAGTGTAAAGTGTCTGAGTGTAAAGTGTCTGAGTGTAAGTGTCTGAGTGTAAAGTGTCTGAGTGTAAAGTGTCTGAGTGTAAAGTGTCTCTGAGTGTAAAGTGTCTGAGTGTAAAGTGACTGTGTAAGTGTCTGAGTGTAAAGTGTCTGAGTGTAAAGTGTCTGAGTGTGTAAGTGAGTAAAGTGTCTGAGTGTAAAGTGTAAAGTGTCTGAGTGTAAAGTATCTGAGTGTAAAGTGTCTGAGTGTAAAGTATCTGAGTGTTAGTGTAAAGTGTCTGAGTGTAAAGTATCTGAGTGTAAAGTGTCTGAGTGTAAAGTATCTGAGTGTTAAGTGTAAGTGTCTGAGTGTAAAGTGTAAAGTGTCTGAGTGTAAAGTGTCTGTAAAGTGAGTGTAAAGTGTCTGAGTGTAAAGTATCTGAGTGTTAAGTGTAAAGTGTCTGAGTGTAAAGTGTAAAGTGTCTGAGTGTAAAGTGTAAAGTGTCTGAGTGTAAAGTGTCTGAGTGTAAAGTGTAAAGTGTCTGAGTGTAAAGTGTCTGAGTGTAAAATGTAAAGTGTCTGAGTGTAAAGTGTCTGAGTGTAAAGTGTAAAGTGTCTGAGTGTAAAATGTAAAGTGTCTGAGTGTAAAGTGTCTGAGTGTAAAGTGTCTGAGTGTAAAGTATCTGAGTGTAAAGTATCTGAGTGTAAAGTGTCTGAGTGTAAAGTGTAAAGTGTCTGAGTGTAAAGTATCTGAGTGTAAAGTGTCTGAGTGTAAAGTGTCTGAGTGTAAAGTGTCTGAGTGTAAAGTGTCTGAGTGTAAAGTGTCTGAGTGTAAAGTGTCTGAGTGTAAAGTGTCTGAGTGTAAAGTATCTGAGTGTAAAGTGTCTGAGTGTAAAGTGTCTGAGTGTAAAGTGTCTGAGTGTAGGTGTCTGAGTGTAAAGTGTCTGAGTGTAAAGTATCTGAGTGTAAAGTGTCTGAGTGTAAAGTGTCTGAGTGTAAAGTGTCTGAGTGTAAAGTGTCTGAGTGTAAAGTATCTGAGTGTAAAGTGTCTGAGTGTAAAGTGTCTGAGTGTAAAGTGTCTGAGTGTAAAGTGTCTGAGTGTAAAGTGTCTGAGTGTAAAGTATCTGAGTGTAAAGTGTCTGAGTGTAAAGTATCTGAGTGTTAAGTGTAAAGTGTCTGAGTGTAAAGTGTAAAGTGTCTGAGTGTAAAGTATCTGAGTGTAAAGTGTCTGAGTGTAAAGTATCTGAGTGTTAAGTGTAAAGTGTCTGAGTGTAAAGTGTAAAGTGTCTGAGTGTAAAATGTAAAGGGTCTGAGTGTAAAGTGTCTGAGTGTAAAGTATCTGAGTGTAAAGTGTCTGAGTGTAAAGTATCTGAGTGTTAAGTGCAAAGTGTCTGAGTGTAAAGTGTAAAGTGTCTGAGTGTAAAATGTAAAGTGTCTGAGTGTAAAAGTATCTGAGTGTAAAGTGTCTGGGTGTAAAGTGTTAAGTGTCTGAGTGTAAAGTATCTGAGTGTAAAGTGTCTGAGTGTAAAGTATCTGAGTGTAAAGTGTCTGAGTGTAAAGTGTCTGAGTGTAAAGTGTCTGAGTGTAAAGTGTCTGAGTGTAAAGTGTCTGAGTGTCTGAGTGTAAAGTGTCTGAGTGTAAAGTGTCTGAGTGTAAAGTGTAAAGTGTCTGAGTGTAAAGTGTCTGAGTGTAAAGTGTCTGAGTGTAAAGTGTAAAGTATCTGAGTGTAAAGTGTCTGAGTGTAAAGTGTAAAGTGTCTGAGTGTAAAATGTAAAGGGTCTGAGTGTAAAGTGTCTGAGTGTAAAGTATCTGAGTGTAAAGTGTCTGAGTGTAAAGTATCTGAGTGTTAAGTGCAAAGTGTCTGAGTGTAAAGTGTAAAAGTGTCTGAGTGTAAAATGTAAAGTGTCTGAGTGTAAAGTATCTGAGTGTAAAGTGTCTGGGTGTAAAGTGTTAAGTGTCTGAGTGTAAAGTATCTGAGTGTAAAGTGTCTGAGTGAGTGAGTGTAAAGTGTCTGAGTGTAAAGTGTCTGAGTAAAGTGTAAAGTGTCTGAGTGTAAAGTGTCTGAGTGTAAAGTGTCTGAGTGTCTGAATGTAAAGTGTCTGAGTGTAAAGTGTCTGAGTGTAAAGTGTAAAGTGTCTGAGTGTAAAGTGTCTGAGTGTAAAGTATCTGAGTGTAAAGTGTCTGAGTGTAAAGTGTAAAGTATCTGAGTGTAAAGTGTCTGAGTGTAAAGTGTCTGAGTGTAAAGTGTCTGAGTGTAAAGTGTCTGAGTGTAAAGTGTAAAGTGTCTGAGTGTAAAGTGTTTGAGTGTAAAGTGTCTGAGTGTAAAAAGTGTCTGAGTGTAAAGTGTAAAGTGTCTGAGTGTAAAAGTATCTGAGTGTAAAGTGTCTGAGTGTAAAGTGTAAAGTGTCTGAGTGTAAAGTGTAAAGTGTCTGAGTGTAAAGTGTCTGAGTGTAAAGTGTCTGAGTGTAAAGTGTCTGTAAAGTGACACTACTGAACTACCACTGGTGATATTGACAAACACGGTGAACATTTTGTGTTTTATTTATTTTAAAAGTTATTATATGTTTTAGAGATAAAATATTTTCCTTTATCTGTCTTTTAGTTTTCACTGTGTTCACAGTGTGAAGGTGAAAAGAAATTAAATATTGGCACATGAAGATCAGTGAGGAGCGTGAAGTCCTTTATTTATGAAGAAAACCAGGGCAGATACATGTGTGGAGTTTAAAAACACAGTGGAGCACTTCCTGTATCACCACATGATGACATCACAAGGTGGAACAGAGTGTTTTCTTTCTGTTTGACAGAACAACTCAGCCTAAATCTGCAGGTTTGTTTGTTAAACATGTGTGAAACAAGTGAAACAAAACACATCTCAGGTCTGTTTGAGACGAGGAAACGACTTTAGAACAAATCAGAAAATAGTGTCATTTTTGGGACAATTAAGTGTCACTTTGTGCAAAGAAAAGACAAAAATACAAGAAGTAACAACGAGATGTAAAACAGTAAATGTCTACTTACACAGTACCATCCAAAATACACAAACACAACATCCATCTACTTAAGTAAAAGTACATACACAGAGGTAAAAAGTTACTCAAGTACTTTTACTCAAGTAAAAGTATCACATGGAAAACTGCTTAAGTAAAAGTGTAAAAATACTCTAGTAAAACTCAATGGAAATATAAAAGTAAAAGTACACAGAGGTAAAAAGTTACTCTAGTACTTTTACTCAAGTAAAAGTATCACATGGAAAAGTCTACTTAAGTAAAAGTACAGACACAGAGGTAAAAAGTTACTCTAGTACTTTTACTCAAGTAAAAGTATCACATGGAAAAGTCTACTTAAGTAAAAGTACAGACACAGAGGTAAAAAGTTACTCTAGTACTTTTACTCAAGTAAAAGTATCACATGGAAAAGTCTACTTAAGTAAAAGTACAGACACAGAGGTAAAAAGTTACTCTAGTAAAAGTAAAAGTATCACATGGAAAAATCTACTTAAGTAAAAGTACAGACACAGAGGTAAAGAGTTACTCTAGTACTTTTACTCAAGTAAAGTATCACATGTACAGACAGAGAGGTAAAAAGTTACAAAAGTAAAAGTATCTACTTAAGTAAAAGTACAGATCTTGGGACTGTTCAGTGTCACTTTGTGGAAAGAAAAGACTCTGTTCGTTTTAGTTTAATCGTGATTTTTTGGCCTGTTTACATTATGGTTGCTAGGTAACAGTCACGGAGCGATCCCCGCCATTTCTCAGAGGCTCGTGCGTGCGTGCGTGGCTCTGGTTTCTATGGTAACAAAAGTGTGCGCGCGTGAGCCTCCGCCCGCAGTGCACCGAGCGGCCGCTAGTGGTCGCACTCCCCCCGCGCTCGGTGAAGAAGCACAAGCTCCAGAGTGCACGAGCCACAGACAAGACAGCACGCACGAGCCACGCACGAGCAGGAAGTGACGTCACAGCTCCTTCAGCGTAAAACAAAAATAAAACCAGCTCACTCACGATAATGTGGCTACTTCAGACTTTGTTTAAGTTTAAAAAATATATATTATAATGTAAATACGCTGTGCTATTGATATTTTTACTGGAGTTAATATTTTTATTTTTTCACCTATGACTGAAAGGTTTTTATTCTGCTCTTTTCTCCTTTAATCTTAATTTTATGATGATTATTTTTATTTTTTTTTTTTGTTTGTGATTATTATTTTTGATTTGTGTGATTTTAATGTCTTTCTTATTCTGTAAAACACTTTGAATTACCTTGTGTACCAACTGTGCAGTACAAATAAACTTGTGTACTATTTATAATGAGTCTGTCTGTCTTCTGGTACATCAGCCTCTTTGCTATTTGCCAATTTTGTGCACTTAAAATAGCAGTAAAATATTTTCTAACTGAAAATAAAGCGAATTCTTAACAATTCTTAAACACTGCAGACAGCTGGATGTTTTTGTGTTAAACCTGTGGAGCAGCTTTGTCTGGTTTTATCCACGGTTTACTATTTAACATCAGCTATTAAAGAAATAATATGATTTTTTAAAAGATATACAGCATTAATCCAAACCTCTGACAGCCACAAAATGTAGTACTGACATGTAGACTTATCAGAAAGTGACAAAATGTAACTTTAACCAGCCCAGTTTGCACATTTCACATTGAATAAACTATTTAACACAACATTTTGCAACAATTTAGACTTATATTATCTGCCTTAAAATGATTCTAACCATCATATATATCTATTTCCAGCACACTAGGAGCGCACCGTCCCATTGCACACCAAAACCAAAACTTTGCGCATCTTCACTCAAATGTCTCCTTTTTGGCCAAACAAATGTCTCTTTGTCTCCAAACACGCGCAGACCTGTGACCTCGCCCTGCCTCGTGTTTTCTTTACCCCTTAAACTCCAAACAAACGCGTCCTTTACTCTGAAGCGCGCTGCCCGGATGCGCACGGCTCACGCGTTCGCACTTTTTGTTGACACCGGCCATCCAGCGGATCGTCACAGACCCGCTTCGCCCGCTGCTGTCTCCACGCAGCCCGCCTCGTCCAGTCCCTGCTCCCTTGGCTTCTTTTCTTAAACATCTTTTCCGTGGAGCGACTCGCGGGAGCTACTGCGCCACAAGGAGCGTCCCCGGCCCGGGCTCGGATGCTTGTGGAGCGCCGGTGCAGCGTGTCCAGCCAAGGTACGTGCGGATAACGCGGTTGCATGGCGGAAACGTTGAGCCAGTGTCTGTCCTGATAGAACCCGCTACATCCCCCGGGCCTGTTGGTGACCAGAGACGCGCGGTTTGGCTGTTGTTCCGCTCGGATCTGCTGCATTTCTGGTTGTTTTTACGCGCTCGGCTGCGTTTTGCGTGCGTCCTAGCTGCTTAACTTAACCAGCGCCTGCTCTGGTTGGGAATACGTGCTGGAAAAACGCTAAAAGGGATGCCCAAACAGTTCAATGAAGCGACACAAGCTCCACTATCACATCTAAGTCAGCGTTCACCCGGTGGAGCTTCATCTTGTAACTAGCGGTGACTCTTGAGCGGTATGCGCCAAAATAACGGGACTGGCGGTGCTAAAACAGCGTAGCTTTCGGGGCTAGCTGTCTGCTCGTTTGCGTGGGGTGGCTGACGCGAGTTGTGGCCGTGAAATTGGAGTGAAATTCGTTTGACCTCCACGGGAAATAAAGGCGCACGGGTGTTAGGGGTGTTATGGTTGTTTTGGGGCTGTGCGTAACGATGAAGCGGGATGATCCAGCGTCTGTACCGGTGTTTTTTTGCTTCCAAACGGGGTGAAGAAGCAGCGCTGGCCCCGGCATGCGTTTGTTTTCACTATCTGGAGGTGTGGTTGGTGTGTTATAAGCGATATATAACGGGGTTAGGGTGAAACTGGAGTGCGTAAAGGTCAGAGTTTGAGCTGTGGGACGTGGGGGCTGTTTGGGGGCCGTTTGGGGGCTGGGGCTGTTTGGGGGCTGTTTGGGGACATAAATCCAGAGAGTCGTACAAAGTGAGGGGTTGATTGACATGCTCCAAGGGCCAGTGTGTTTGAAAGATGAAAGTGTGCGTTAGCCTGTAGCCTGTGTGCATCCAGGTTACATTATTTTCCTTTTTCTTGAAAGTAAAAGTATCAGGTCTGCTGGGTTAAATCGCGCGTCCAAGGCTGTGTTCACACTTGGTTTCGTCCTGGTTTGATCCTGGTTTCGTCATGAATGATGCTGACTATGTTTGCTCTCGTTTTAGTCCTGGATTAGTGTTGATTTAGTCCAGATTTCAGCCCCAGTTAAGTCTAGTCGATAATGTGAGTTTATATGGTGTGTGCGAGTCTCGGATTATGTATTATTTAATTTGTTTCAATAGTGACACCCGTGGGAAAGTCGAACTTATTCAATCTCTCTGTCCTCACACGTCTTAGACTAATATCTGCCGTTTTAAAGCATCACTATGTAACTTTTTCGAGGTCGAACGCTCGTGTTCTACTTGCCTCCATGGATCTGTTATCTCTTTAACTCGACTAATCCCCAATTAACGACATTAAACTTGTCTAACTCCATCGAGACGAGCAGGTGGCACCACATGACTGAGTTACAAGTCAGGTCTGCGGAGAGGTGACCCCATTCGCTATGAAAAAAGCGAATACAGGAAGTGCTCCAAATCTACTGGAATCATTTGGAAAATCTCTAAATTAAAGGTAAATGGTAGATGTTCACTTGAAAACTATCACTTCATGACATCACAAGGTGGAACACAGCATTTTGAGCTTTGGAGAAAGTGTTACTCAAACATGTGAGTGAAACGAGACAACTCCAGGTCAGTTTTTGATGACGCAACAAGTCAAACACGGCTAAACCCTCACAAGAGTCAGTTTAGTGTAATATAGAACTTTTAAGACAAAGAGGAGAGAAGTTTAACACAGATCTGGACGTCAGCGCTGCTCCGTTAAAGTGTCTCGCCCCTTTCAGATTTCAGATAGCCGCTCATGTTAGCAGCCCCGTGGAGCTCAGCGTAGATCGTCTGATGGAGAGCGGCGTAATTGGCGTTGAAGCTTTAGTCGTGAGTCCCAGCAGGTCACGTTAAAGACTCTAAAAGTGTGTGATAAACGCGACGTTCCATGAGTCCTACAGCGTAACGGGTCATGAGGCGTCACACGCTGCTTTTAATTACGACCTGAAGCTTCTGTTTTCAAATTATACGTGAAAATGTCGTTATTTCTTCTCAAACTGTTTTGTATTGTCAATGTGAAGCTTTTGTCACTTGAGGAAGTTCTCAATATTGTTACTGAAGTCAAAGTGCAGATTCTAGAGCAAAAAAAACCCCAAAAAACACTCAAGTAAAAGTATTAAAGTACCTTAAAAATGTACTAAAAGTATTTCTCACAGATTTTGAGTCTTATAAAGCTTCAAATGTGCTGATTTCGACACAGATTTGAGCTGAATTTTAACAGATTTTTATTTATCTGTTGTTTTATTTTTCATTTGCTGAACTATGAACGTGTTAAAAATCAACTTTCAGCCTTTTCAGCAGGTCTCAAACTATAATAAAACATATTCTACTGCTCAGTCCAGGTCAAAAATGTACTGAAGTAAAAGTAAAAAGTATCTCTAACTTACTTAAGTAACGCGCTGATACCTAAAATGTTTACTTAAGTACAGTACTTTACCACTTTTACTTTATGTTCCATCACTTCTTGTAACGACAGCGTTTAGTGAATAAGAGTACTGCTACACTCAAATATTTGACTTAAGCAGGAGTGAAAATAAAACTACTGCGTCTGAAAACTACGTCAAACAGATTAAAGTTTAAATTTGTCAGATAAATGTAACTTGTTGCTGCTCCTCTGTCCATCGCTCCATCGTTTTCAGTGTAAATCTGTAAATCGAAGCCTGTTATTGGACTTTTTTCTGCTCATCTCGTTCATTTTGACCCGTCGTCCGGTGCTGCTGGTCGACCTGGAGCAGTGTACGACCTGGACAGCGTCCAACCTGGAGCAGCGTCCGACCCGGAGCAGCGTCGGACCCGGAGCAGCGTCGGACCCGGAGCAGCGTCCGACCCGGAGCAGCGTCCGACCCGGAGCAGCGTCCGACCCGGAGCAGAGTCCGACCCGGAGCAGTGTCCGACCACTGTGCGACGCCCGGGGACCCGCGTCTCGGACTCGTCTCGGGGTAAATGCTGCCTGTCCCGGGGGTTTCAGGATCATTAAGACCGTCATCTCTGCTGCAATTAACAATTAAAAGCAAAACATCTGATCCTTTGATTTGTTGAGTTAAACAACGACGCGTCACGAGAAGCTCAGACTCACGAGAAGCTCAGACTCACGAGGAGAGTCACGGCTCGTCTCGTTTCCCGTTTGTTTGACTGGTGTAAGAAATGACTGACCGAGCACGAATCACTGTCGTACTTTTCTCTCTGAATCACGGCTCATTTACTGCTGCTCTCGAGGCTCTTGTCAACACATCGTTAATTATTCAACTTTTTTAACAATGTTTCTAAACTTTGTTCAGTGAATTTCGTCACATTATCATCATCAAACCTTCATCCACCTGAGGGAAAAACCACGTGTCCGAGGGTCGTTTGGGCGACAGGGCAGGAACAATAAAAACTAAATCTAAATAATATAAATAATAATAATATAATAAAATAAATAATAAAATAAAATAAAATAAAATAAAATAAAATAAAATAATAATAATAAAATAAAATCTATACTAGATCATTATTTTTTATGTTTTTTTCTGATGTGAGAAAATTTGATCCCAACTCCATCAAAATTCAATTAAAAGAGTAAGATGTTGATTTCAGATTTCAGAAACTTCTCTGTCACTGGTACGAGGTGAACATGGTCAAGTCTCTTTGTGTTGCCAGTTTCAGGTCTGAAATCCAGTTGTTTTAAACCTAAAATGTCTCTCTTGATCTGAATGTTCTCTCTCTAAACCCAGCACCTGCAGAACAATCATGACTTTGTGCTAGTGCAGCCTCTGCAGCTCAGGGAGTGAATCTGGAGGTTCTGAGCTTCACATGAACCTGTCCATAAACTGAGGATGAGACAAACTGGTTTGTGTCTCTGCAGCTTCAGGCTCTGGACACAGGCTCAGTTGTGATTGTAGTTTTGTTCTCTCCTTTTTATCCTCCTGAGACCTGGTGTCCTCACATGGACGACACTTTTTGGGTTGTCCAGGCCGCAGTGCAAATTTTCAGAAGAAGATTTTTTTTTTGGTAAAGTCTCATGTCTCCTGCAGATCTTCACATGAGCCACATTTTTCCAAGAGGCACATTTTTTTTTCTCATTTTGTTTTTACTCAGGACAAATGTTGCTGTTTAGGCTTTCAGTAAATAGTTTTAAATCATTCTTCAAATGTTCTGTCAAAATGATTAAAACATAGAGCGGACGTCCTCATCTGTGGACGTCACTTTTCTCATAAACTATATGATGTAAAAAGATAATTCTTTGTTTTTACTCAGGTCCAATGAGTCCAAATAACAAAGAGAAATGAATAAATCCACGAAAGAGCTCGAGTCTCAGGAGGTTAAAGACGGAGTATTATGCAAAATCACATTTTTAAAACTCTAAAAACCCTCCTTACACTGAGCTGTAGATTCTGTCTGATGCTCGTCCCCACACCACAGTCTGAGACGCTCCCCTGAGAGGAAACTGAAAAACAAAAGTGAAACTTATTAAACATGTTACAGGTTTACGACTTTCACTGAAAACAGCATTTTGACGAGGAAACAGAGGGATCTAAATGTGGTACAGAAGTCACATACGTCCTCTTTAAGCTCCTCGTAGCTAAACTGAACGAACACTAACCTCTGTGAGCAACATCCAGTGACACGACTCTTTCATCATGTTACACAATACCCCTCAGAGCTGTGTACCATCCCTCATATTTCTGACACTTTCTTATCCACTGACGTACAAACCCATTAAAATCCCATATACCTCCACACCCTCCTTATAATTCATATCACTTAATGTCTGCGGTCCGTATTAAACCGCAGATTTCTCACGCGCCTCCCAGTGATTTTTCTTTCATTGACAAGTCTATGCTCGGGCCATAAATTACCATCTCATTGTTTGGCGTTCACGTCAAAATTCCAGCGGTATTTCGATCTATCTTCAAGCCAATTCCCGCTGCGAGAGGCTCATTTGAATGGCATTTGCTGATGTGCAGGAAACCTAACTCCTATGGACAACTTCTGCATCATTAATGTTATCTAATACAGTCAGGCCTGGTAACTGGAGGCGGATTGATTGAGTTAGTTGCCCTAATCTGCTCATGAATAAATAAAGAGGGCATATATATTGCGGTGGGTGACAGGTGGAGGCAGGGTGGATGTCTCTGCCGTGTGTGGAGGGTGGGGCGTCTTTCTCTCTTTTGTCTTTTTTAGATTTGTCTGGATTATTTAAAGGTGTAACGTCTCCCACAGCCTCCAGCTCCAGTCCAGGTACAGGGACGACCCATATTTGGACTTCTGAGTATCATAGCAACCAAAGAAGACTGTCAATCAAACCTGTTGCTAACGCTAGCAGGAGCGACCTCGGGGAAAGAAGACGACGGATTTGTCTGTTACTAATGTTCATATCTTGATTGACACAATAGTGAAATAAAACTCAAAATGACGAGTCTGACAGCAGCAGGTACAGAGAGAGGAGACAGTTTTTCAGTGTAAAGTGAACTGGAGCCAGAGTCGATGGAGCAGGAAGTGCGTCCATGATCACTTCCTGTTTGGACATAGCTAACCTGCTAGCCACCGCGTTCATTTATATGTACAGTTGTCCCTCACTATATCACGGGTCACCTTCTGCAGATTTTTTTTGGAAATCTCTGTCTCAAAGGGGAATGTTCCACAGTGCGGGTTTAACGGATCAGGGCCGTATCAACTCCAGCAGGTTCCGCAGTGTTGCTTTAAATTTGACGTTAATCTCTTGAATCTCTCTTTTTTTTTTTTTTTTCCTGTGATTTTGATCAAAGACGTTGAGGATTGTGGATTTTGAAGTGGTTGTTTCCAGATCTAGTTTTTATGTCTGAATTACTCAATATTTTTCAGTTAACTTCATTAATTTTCAAACTAAATAGAATTATAATTAAATTTGTGACTATAATTGAACTTTGAGGCTCCTGTAGCTCCGTCTAAACCCAAAGTAAAAGAAGATGAAGAGATGGTTCTGTCGTTCACATGTGAACGGTAGAGTCTGTTCTTCTCACTTTTCCTCCATCCTCTTTCTCTCTCTCTCACTTTCTCTCACTCACTCTTTCTCTCTCACTCACTCTTTCTCTCTCACTCACTCTTTCTCTCACTCACTCTTTCTCTCTCACTCACTCTTTCTCTCTCTCTCACTCTTTCTCTCACTCACTCTCTTTCTCTCACTCACTCACTCCTTCTCTCACTCACTCTCTTTCTCTCACTCACTCACTCCTCTCACTCACTCTTTCTCTCACTCACTCTTTCTCTCTCTCACTCACTCCTTCTCTTACTCACTCTTTCTCTCTCAGTCTCTCTCACTTACTCTTTTCTCTCTCCCTTTCACTCTCTTGTATGCTCTTTCTCTCACTCACTGTTTCTGTTTCTGTCTCTCTCTCTCTCACTCTTTCTCTCTGTCTCTCGCTTACTCTTTTCCTCTCTTCCTGTCACTCTCTTACGTGCTCTTACTCTCTCACTCACTGTTTCCATCTCTCTCTCACTCACTCTTTCTCTCTGTCTCTCACTCTTTTTCTCTCACTCTCTCGTGTGCTCTTACTCTCTCACTCACTCTGTCTCACTCACTCTCCTCTCGCTCTCTTTTTTGCTCTTACTCTCTCACATCCTCGCTCTCATTTGCTCTCTCACTTTCACTTTCACTCACTCTTTCTATCTCTCTCTCACTCTCTCTCACTCTCTCTCTCTCACTTACTCTTTTCCTCTCTCCCTTTCACTCTCTTTTTTGCTCTTCCTCTCTCACACCCTCTCACACTCTCTCTCTAATCCCTCTCTTTCGTCACTCTTCCTCCCCTCCCCTCTCGTTTCCTCTGTAGCTCTCCCCTCTCTCACTCTTCACGCAGACTCACTAGCGCCCCCTCTCTCTTCCCTGTTAAACTGCAGCCTCTCTCTCTCTTTCTTCCTCTCCGTCTCTTCCATCTTTCTATCGTCTTCATGAAACACTGCTCCGTCAGCTCCTCCACGTCACTGTTTTTACTCCCGTTTCTACTTTAGTTCTTATTTCTTTTTTAAACCTCTCACAAAAGTCCATTTACTTTTCATTTTTGTCCTTCCTGCTCCTGTCCTTTTTTTTTTTTTTTTTTTTTTTATTTAAAAGAGCAGTGGGATTGTTTTTGTCCTGTCACCTGCGCAGCCTCGGTCTGCATGAAAACCCATTCTAATTTCAAGCATCACGGTGTTTGGACTCTGCAATGTTCGAGAATAATACTTTATATTTGTTGTTTTTATTTATTTTTTTTCGTTCGTAGAGCTTTTTGTTGCCTGGCAGAGAAGAAACTGGGCTGAAAAGAGCTGAACAATAGTTTAAAAAGAGCTTAAAAGAGCTGAAAAAGAGTTTAAAAAGAGCTGAAAAAAGAGCTGAAAAAGAGCTGAAAAAGAGCTGAAAAAGAGCTGAAAAAGAGCTGAAAAAAGAGCTGAAAAAAGAGCTGAAAAAGAGCTGAAAAAGAGCTGAAAAAGAGCTGAAAAAGAGCTGAAAAAAGAGCTTAAAAAGAGCTGAAAAAGAGCTTAAAAGAGCTTAAAAAAGAGCTGAAAAAGAGCTTAAAAAGAGCTGAAAAAGAGCTGAAAAAGAGCTGAAAAAAGCTGAAAAAAGAGCTTGAAAAGAGCTTGAAAAGAGCTTGAAAAGAGCTTGAAAAGAGCTGAAAAAAGAGCTTAAAAAGAGCTTAAAAAGAGCTTAAAAAGAGCTTAAAAAAGAGCTGAAAAAGAGCTGAAAAAGAGCTTAAAAAGAGCTGAAAAAAGAGCTTGAAAAGAGCTGAAAAAAGAGCTGAAAAAGAGCTGAAAAAGAGCTGAAAAAGAGCTTAAAAGAGCTGAAAAAAGAGCTTGAAAAGAGCTGAAAAAAGAGCTTAAAAAGAGCCTAAAAAGAGCTGAAAAGAGCTGAAAAGAGCTTAAAAAGAGCTTAAAAAGAGCCGAAAAGGAGCCGAAAAAGAGCCTGAAAAGGAGCCGAAAAAAGAGCTAGAAAAGAGCTTGAAAAGAGCTTAAAAAGAGCTTAAAAAGCTCTTAAAAACTCTTAAAAAGAGCTGTAAAAGAGCTGTAAAAGAGCTGAAAAGGAGTTTAAAAAGAGTTTAAAAAGAGTTTAAAAAGAGTTTAAAAAGAGTTTAAAAAGAGTTTAAAAAGAGTTTAAAAAGAGTTTAAAAGGAATTTAAAAGGAGTTTAAAACGAGCTGAAAAGGAGCTGAAAACGAGCTGAAAAGAGCAGTAAAACATTGAGGGGAACTGTTTCATATTTCATTCATACTAAACTCGAGTGGGGAAGCGAGCGGACGTGGGGAAGCTAGCGGCGCTAACAATAGGACCGAAGGAGGAAGTGGTTGGAGCGATGTTGCTAATCACGTCAGTCTCAGTCGACTCAGAGCACGGGTTTGATGTGCAGAATATGTTTAAACTGCAGCAACTAATAAATACTCAGATCGTGGTGTTTTTTTTAATTTTTTTTGTAATATGCTGTGAAATTAAAAATCAGTTCTTAGGATGTATTTTAAAACAAGTCCAGGAGTGTTGGCGTTTGAGACGAGACTATAACCTGAACATCGTAGAACATGTTTTAAAAGTGCAAACTGTTGGTCATAAGTTCTATAAAAAAATATAAAAAATAGACTAATTCCGTGTATTAACCACAGACTGTACATTTAAATGGACATAGCTAACGTGCTAGTTCCAAATAGGAAGTGAGCATGGGCGTGTCCAGCTCCATCGACTCCAATTCACTTTCTATTGAAAAACTGTGTCTCTCTCTGTCCCTGCTGCTGTCAGACTCATTTTGGTCTTAAATGTTCGCTTTAACCCTCTACACCCCCCTTGGTTCTTTTTTTTTTTTTCTTATTCTTCTTTTTTTTTATTTAGAGTTTTTTTATTTTATTTGTTTATACATTTGTTTTGTTAGTTTGAGGTTTTTGTTTTTGTTTTTTTTTTTGTTATTTTGAGTTTATTGAGTTTATTTTTGTTATTTTGAGGTTTGGGTATTTTTTTTTTTTGTTATTTTGGGTTTTTTTTTATTTATTTTATGTTTTGTTTTTTTAATTTTTATTTTTTTATTTTGAGTTTATTTATTTATTTATTTTTTAAAACTGTGTCTCTCTCTATCCCTGCTGCTGTCAGACTCATTTTGGTCTTAAATGTTCGTATTAACCCTCCACATGATCCTGGGGTTTTTATTATTACATTAATAACAGACACATCAGGTCCGTCTTTCCCCGACGTCGCTCCTGTCAGCGTTAGCAACAGGTTTGATTGACAGTGTTGCTAAGCGAGCGTGACCTTCAACAGCCTTGCTCCTGATTGGCTCTTTGGTTACTGATGAGTTTATTTAACTGTTCAAGTTTTAATATTGTCCATCACTGTTTTTTTAATTTATTTGCTGTGTACAGAACATTATATTTCCTTGAATTTGTTCTACAGTTCAACCCACGTCCAGTATTGTCTTTGTAAGTTAAAGGTGGAAGCAGAACTAGTTTATTTTAATTTGTTTGCAGCACTTAGTTCTCTCTTTTTCTTCTTTGTCTTCATGAGCACGATTTTCAGAGGCCAGAGCCGAGTTCTGCAGGGACGCCACTGATAAATAACCTATGACTAGCATGCTAACAGCGCGAGTTGGCACACAGCGGGTTCATTTTGACCCTGAGAAACTGGGGCAAAACTAATGATTTAATGATGTTAAGGGTAAACTAAAAAGGCTCTAAAAATATTGTCTGAAAGGTTAAAGAAACTCCTGCACATTGTCTGACTCTTGATTTTATTTTTACATCATTTCTTTCGCTCTGAGCACAGCCTCTTCCACTCCTCTTATATAAGTTAAGAGAGCGCCCCCTTCAGTTTAAACAACCAAGCACAACAGTGAAAACACATTCACGGTTAGACCCCAATACACCTGCAAAACTGTCCAAATGTCCTAAAAAGAGACATGAATCTGGCAGACTGACCAGCTCCAAACAGGTGTCCCGGGTCGTCTTAAACGGGACGAGGCGGCTGAGGGCGGGGCCTAGGATTGTCCAGGTCGTCCAATCACAGCCAAGAGCTCACACAACCCGGATTTCAGGGACATGAAACGTACTGGACCAATAAAAAAGAAAAAGAAAAGAACTTAAGGCCGAGGGCTGTAACAGTGTCATTAAATAAGGTGCAGAAAGATCGTTACGAGTCAAGTGTTTTAAACCTAAAATGACTCTCTCTTCCTTTAAAGGTCCCACACTGCGCTATTCTCTGATCTGTTCTAATGTTTCCTCGTCACAAACAGACCTGGAGTTGTGTTTTGTTTCGTTCTCACATGTTTAACGCACAAATCCTTCTTCTAAACAGAAAACACTCTGTTCCACCTTGTGATGTCATGTGGTGATGCTTCCCTGTGTGTTTAAACTCCACTAGAATCATTTTCAGCCCTGGAATTGCTGATCTCACAAGGAAAAAGGAGGGAAAACTACCACTGAATGACATCACACAGTGGGACGGAGCATTTTGAGCTTTGGAGATGTGGACGGACCAACATGTGTGAATGAAACACGACTCCAGTATGTTTTTGATGAGATAACAACATTATAACACGGCGTAAAGCTCAAAAGAGTCCATTCTGTGTGATATCGGACCTTTAAAAACCCGTTAATAAGATGATTAGTGGATTTGTATTTCCATATTTTCTTGTTACTCATGAAACAATCTCGCGGCGTCTGCAGATGGCGGTCTCGATAACAGTCATGATCACATCTCCGCAGCTCCGTTTGAAAAGCTCGGGTCTGATGGGTCTGTCAGGAGCGGCGAAGGCGTCTGTGATCTACATGATTGGGCGGCGTGTGGCGAGGCAGTGGTGGTATTTGGTTGGCATTTGGCTCATCAGACGGCTGCCGGGGTCCCTGCTCTCCACGCTCCTCCAGGCCCGGCAGATGGGTTCGTCAGGCTGATATTTGGTTTTCTTTGGCGGTTGCAGCACTGCGTCTTCAGCCTGGTGCATTTTGGTGGAGAATCTGCAAACTTCTAGTTTCCATGGAGACGTATAAATGGACGTAGCTAACCTGCTAGCCGCTGCGCTCCAGTTCACTCTATATTTGAAAACCGTGGCCTCTCTCTGCTGTTTTTTGCTGCTGTCTCGTCGTTTTTGTCTTAAAATGTTCGTCTTGTGTTTTTATTTCCTGATTGGCTCTTTGGTTGCTACGATACTCACGGTCAGATCTTTGCTCCAAATTCGCCCCGATAACCGCTCTAGCCTCGACGAGCTTTCTTCTTCTTCTTTTTTTTTAAATTTTGAGTTTTTTATTTTTTTATTTTATTTGTTTATACATTTTTTTTGTTAGTTTGAGTTGGTTTTTTTTGTTATTTTGAGTTCATTGAGTTTATTTTTGTTATTTTGAGGTTTGGGTATTTTTTTTTTTTTTTTTTTTTATTTTTTGTTATTTGGGGTTTTTTATTTTATGTTTTTTTTTTATTTATTTATTTTTTTTTTTTTATTTTGAGTTTATTTATTTATTTTTCTTTTTTTTAACTGTGTCTCTCTCTGTCCCTGCTGCTGTCAGACTCATTTTGCTCTTAAATGTTCGTATTAACCCTCTACATGATCCTGGGGTTTTTATTATTACATTAATAACAGACGCATCAGGTCCTTCTTTCCCCGACGTCGCTCCTGTTAGCGTTAGCAACAAGTTTGATTGACAGCGTTGCTAAGCGAGCGTGACCTTCAACAGCCTTGCTCCTGATTGGCTCTTTAGTTACTGATGAGTTTATTTAACTGTTCAAGTTTTAATATTGTCCATCACTGTTTTTTAATTTATTTGCTGTGTACAGAACATTATATTTCCTTGAATTTGTTCTACAGTTCAACCCACGTCCAGTATTGTCTTTGTAAGTTAAAGGTGGAAGTAAACGCCATGTCGGACGTCACGCTCACTTAGTCCACGTCTTTACACAGTCTATGATTCGTCTGGAATGTTCCGCACCAGGGCATTAAACTTATCCATAATGAGACACGTATTAGACACATTTGAGCATTAAAGTCGTTGTAATTGCTTAACTCAGTCGTCATTGCGTCGTCTCCTTGGGCAGTGCACCTTAAAAATAGCTGTTAGCGCTGTTAGCATGCTAGTTGTTGGTAGCATACACTGAGTACTCGATCAAACGAATGCCTTTTGTAAAAGTAAAGAAAATCAGACATTTTGATTTAATTATGCTGCGGTTTTGGTCTTTTCGTTTGTGATTTAGTTTGAAAAGTCCAGATAACATGAGAAAAAATATGAATATTTTAATATTTTTATAGATCTTCTCCGTCTTTAACACATTTAAAGACTAAACTGAAAACCCGCCTCTTCTCCCTGGTATTTAATCCTCTCCAGACAGGTCATCTTGGTGTTTTTTTTACCCGTGTATCGTATTATCTGGATTTGTTTTTTGCTGACTTTTAAGCGAAGCACTTTGGTGAACCGCTGAAGTTGTTTTCAATGTGCTGTAGAAATAAAAGTGGATTGGATGGAAGTAGATTAATCTTTGCAGCCCCGCTCTGCATTACCGTGACCGCTGTGGCCTCTGAAAGTTGTAAAAAGTCCTCATCGTGAATCATTAAGATGCAAGTGATACATTTGGAGAACTTCTTTAAAATGAACTGGGTAGAAATCAGCTGCGGCTCGTCTTTAAAGCCTCTGTGTGGGGTTTTTCATGCTTCGATTAACCCTTGTTTTTACTTCAGTCTTTGTAAAGGGCAGAGGCTCGAGGCGGAGACGGCTCTCGGCCATCGCTCTCCCTCCACGAGCCCGTTATTATCGCTATGGTAAGACCGAGTGTCTGTCTAGTGATTGCAGGAGCCAATCAGAGGGCGGGAACGGGGCCGGTTTCCATGGCGATGAAAAGTGGGCCGAGCGAACGTGTAAGGACGCCGAGATTTAGATCGAGCAGTTTGCAGCCTGTTCTCCTCCTGTGCCCTGTTCACCTGTTTCACTCAGATGATTGTGAAGAGAGAGAGTGAAGGAGGAGCAGGGTAGAAACGAGAACTGGACCAGGACTGGACCGGGACTAAACCTGGACTAAACCAGGACTGAACCAGGACTGAACCAGGACTAAACCAGGACTAAACCAGGTCTAAACCAGGACTAAACCAGGACTAAACCAGGACTGAACCGGGACTGAACCGGGACTGAACCGGGACTGAACCGGGACTGAACCGGGACTGAACCGGGACTGAACCGGGTCTAAACCAGGACTAAACCAGGACTGAACCAGGTCTGAACCGGGTCTGAATTAACTGAACCAGGACTGAACCGGGACTGAACCGGGACTGAACCGAACCGGACTAAACCGGGACTAAACCAGGTCTAAACCAGGTCTAAACCAGGTCTAAACCAGGTCTAAACCAGGACTAAACCAGGACTAAACCTGGACTGAACCTGGACTGAACCAGGACTGAACCAGGACTGAACCAGGACTGAACCAGGACTAAACCAGGACTAAACCAAGACTACACCAGGACTAAACCTGGACTAAACCTGGACTGAACCTGGACTAAACCTGGACTGAACCTGGACTGAACCTGGACTGAACCAGGACTAACCTGGACTGAACCAGGACTGAACCAGGACTGAACCAGGACTGAACCAGGACTGAACCAGGACTGAACCAGGACTGAACAGGACTAAACCAGGACATATACCAGGACTGAGATTAGGAGGACTGAGCCAGGACTGAGCCAATACTGAGCCAGGACTGAGCCAGGACTGAGCCAGGACTGAGCCAGGACTGAGCCAGGACTGAGCCAGGACTGAGCCAGGACTGAACCAGGACTAAACCAAGACTACACCAGGACTAAACCAGGACATATATGAACAAGTGGATTATATGGGTTATACACTGGTTTAAGAATGAAATATTGGTCACAACTACTACTACTACTACTACTACTACTACTACTACTACTCCTCCTCCTCCTCGGCTGTTGAGTGCAGATGGTAGTACTACTACTACTACTACTACTACTACTACTACTACTACTCCTCCTCCTCCTCCTCCTCGGCTGTTGAGTGCAGATGGTAGTACTACTACTACTACTACTCCTCCTCCTCCTCCTCCTCGTGCTCGGCTGTTGAGTGCAGATGGTAGTACTACTACTACTACTACTACTACTCCTCCTCCTCCTCCTTGGTCGTTGAGTGCAGATGGTAGTACTGTACTGGGGGGGTGTGGGGTCCAGCTGTGGACCTTCAGGCGCTCGGATCAGCCTCCTCCTCCTGTGTCCATCAGACGAGCTGAGCCAGAGTCAGATGCCCCGGATGAAGCTGAAACTCCAAACAAAGCGAACACCTTCAGCTAATACTTGTATTTTATTTGCTGATTTAGTGTTACACCTGATGCCCTCCCAGCCTGGCTCCATTAGACTGACCAGGATGTTTTTGTTCTGGTGTGTTTGTTCTAACCAGTTACACTGTGGTTGGAGGGTGCAAGTTTACTGACTGCACCACTGTCCCTTATCTAAAACTTTTTTTTTTGTTTTTTTTTTTTTTTTTTTGTGTGATAAAAGCAGTATTACCAGGACTAAACCAGGACTGAACCAAGACTAAACCAGGACTGAACCAGGACTAAACCAGGACTAAACCAGGACTAGACCAGGACTAAACCAGGATTAAACCAGGACTAAACCAGGACTGAACCAGGACTAGAGCAGGACTAAACCAGGATTAAACCAGGACTAAACCAGGACTGAACCAGGACTGAACCAGGACTAAACCAGGACTAAACCAGGACTAAACCAGGACTGAACCAGGACTACGCCAGGACTGAACCAGGACTGAACCAGGACTGAACCAGGACTGAACCAGGACTGAACCAGGACTAAACCAGGACTGAACCAGGACTGAACCAGGACTAGAGCAGGACTAAACCAGGACTAAACCAGGTCTAAACCAGGTCTAAACCAGGACTGAACCAGGACTGAACCAGGACTGAACCAGGACTGAACCAGGACTGAACCAGGACTAGACCAGGACTGAACCAGGACTAGACCAGGACTAGACCAGGACTGAACCAGGACTAAACCAGGACTATGTTTCATTATTTCCTTCAAATAATTAAAATTACATCTTCAACTTTTTTCATTTACCTTCTGTCTAACCCACTTCTATTCCAGCAGCTATAGTTTCATATTTTTGCTCGTTGGCGCCTGGAATGTTCCACAGTGTAGCTTTAAACTTCTCTATCTCCATGGAGACGAGCAGGTGAAGCAGACCCGGCCAAGTTACAGGTCAGATCTGTGCAGAGGCGATCCGCTCGCAGTAAGAACACACGTTTTCCAGTTCATGAAAACAACTAGAACTGAATAAACGCACAGTGCTGTTAATGCCACTGCGGAACATTGCAGACAAAGCAATAACAGGAGAGAAGCAAAGTATGGATCCCCCGCTAGAAAAGTTGCATAATGTACCTTTTAAAGAACGAGGGGTTAAGTAAAAAAAATGGATTGGGTAGTTTAAAAGTATATATTTAGCTCCTGGGCTGAAGGGTCAAATGCAGGTCGTCCAACACAATCCATCGACCTGTCCCTGTCCCGCGGGTCGGAGCGGGACACTCGATAGTCCCCGAGAGCCGGAAGTGCGGGCTGGGATTCCTGAAAATAGAGCAACTCCACTTCACACACAGCAGAAGCAGCCAGAGGGGTTTTTTTTTTTTCAAAGTTATTCAGTTTGAGGTGTTTTTAGCCGACAAAACATCTCGTCTTCTGTTCGTCCATCAGAAAAGTTCCTTATTGCTCATTTTAATTCATCTTTCTTTGTTGGACTGGGACAGAAGGGACTGGCTGTTCAGGCAATTCCAGCTCGATGATATTTAATACCAACTACAGAGCGAAACGGGTCTAAACCAAGGCTAAAACCAGGACTGAAATCAGGACTGAAATCAGGACTGAAATCAGGACTGAAATCAGGACTAAACCAGGACTGACATCAGGACTGAAATCAGGATTAAACCAGGATTAAACCAGGACTAAACCAGGACTAAATCAGGACTGACATCAGAACTGAAATAAGGACTAAACCAGGACTAAACCAGGACTAAACCAGGACTAAAACCAGGACTAAATCAGGACTGAAATCAGGATTGAAATCAGGACTAATTCAGGGCTAAAACCAGGGCTAAAACCAAGACTGAAATCAGGACTGAAATCAGGACTAAACCAGGAGTAAACCAGGGCTAAAACCAGGACCGAAATCAGGACTAAACCAGGACTAAACCAGGACTAAACCAGGACTAAACCAGGACTAAACCAGGACTAAACCAGGACTAAACCAGGACTGACATCAGGACTGACATCAGGACTGACATCAGGACTGAAATCAGGACTGAAATCAGGACTGAAATCAGGATTAAACCAGGATTAAACCAGGACTAAACCAGGACTAAATCAGGACTGACATCAGAACTGAAATAAGGACTAAACCAGGACTAAACCAGGACTAAACCAGGACTAAACCAGGACTAAACCAGGACTAAAACCAGGACTAAATCAGGACTGACATCAGAACTGAAATAAGGATTAAACCAGGACTAAACCAGGACTAAATCAGGACTGACATCAGAACTGAAATAAGGACTAAACCAGGACTAAAACCAGGACTAAATCAGGACTGAAATCAGGATTGAAATCAGGATTGAAATCAGGACTAAAACCAGGGCTGAAATCAGGACTGAAATCAGGACTGAAATCAGGACTAAACCAGGACTAAAACCAGGACTAAACCAGGACTGAAATCAGGTCTAAACCCAGGACTAAAACCAGGACTAAAACCAGGACTAAACCACTGAAATCACTAAACCCAGGACTAAAACCAGGACTAAAACCAGGACTAAACTAGGACTTAACTAGGACTTAAACTAGGACTTAAACTAGGACTTAAACTAGGACTTGAATCAGGACTTGAATCGGGGCTAAAACAGGACTAAAACTAGGAATAAATTGGGACTAAACTATAGTGCCTTGAATTGGACCAAAGAGCGTGACCTCAGGAAAAAAAGAAAAGAAAAAGCATTTCCTTTGCCTGAGATAAAGAGGGGCCAGGCCAGAGTGGCTCAGTTGGTAGAGCACCAGATCCACAGACGCACAGGTTGGCGGTGCGATTCCAGCTCTCACAGATGGAGGCTGTCATTGCGACCTTGGGCAAGACACTTAACCCCGTTGTCACTCCCATTTCTGGTGTATGAATGTGTGTTTCTTGTATGTTTCTTGATGTAAAGCCTCGAAGCTGGAGAAACGCTGCATAAAAATGTGACTTTTTACTAAGAGCTTGGTGCTTCGATGGTGATTCTGCAGAAATCCATTACTCTGTGACCGTGTAATCCCTCAGTCATCCAGGTAGGATCTGTACCAAAAGAAAATTCAGTCAACTGGACAAAAAGTTTCCTCTGCTGTGACTCAGACGGACGTGCGTTTCTCTGATTGGTTAATCTGCCTGTCAATCACACCGTGTCTGGGATCGTCCCGCCTCACTGCCGCACAAATGTCTCTGATCGTGTTTTTTGTGTTGGGTTTGGGCTGAAGTGAGGCTGAAGGATTAATCACAATCAAATCAAAACTTGAACGGACGCAATTAGCAAATCGCGAAGGGTTTAATTTTAGAAGTACCATAATTCCCTCCACAAACAAGATAATATCCTGTCTTATTCTGCGGCTAATTCTGCACAAACATGTTCGGAAATTTCTGTCTTAGTTTGTCAAATCATCTGGACTCGTTTAAAATCCCTTGAAAAATGCTCGTTCAAGAAATCACAGTTACATTTTTTTTCCCCCCAAAATTGTTCAGAAAAAAGAAGAAATGAAATTAATTAAACTTTTTCCTCACTCGTTTCCCTCCGTATTCCCTTCCCTTCGTCTCACTCCGCTGTAGACTCCTCCCAGTCCTCGGCTAACCCCGCTAGAATTGGATTGCCCATTAGCTTGTACCGTTAGCGCCCTCGCTGTGACCCTGACCGCGGATCAGCTCTGGTCTCGCTGTAACACGACTCCCGGACGTGATGGAGGACCTGATGCCCTCCCTCACAGGCAGGTGGGCTATTTCAGTCCCCTGGTCCAGCGTGACGAGAGCAGGGGAGGCGTTTGTGCTCGTACCATTCAGCCCCACAGGGTAAATGAATCGCTCTGACCTCTAGAGGAGGGTCAGGGAACAGCAGGCCGGAGAACACCCTGCAGCAGGTACGGCCAGCGCTAAAACGAGGCGACCCGAGCACCGCAGCAAGGTTATGGACTACAGTGTATTTATGTTTTACTAGTGATTTGAATGTTCTGTTTGGGGATTTGGGATTATGGTAAATTTGACGATGGACCCGGCGTCTGCAGCTCAGGGAGCGACGTCTGGAGGTTCTGAGCTTCACATGAACCTGTCCATAAACTGAGAATGAGACAAATCTGCAGGTTAAGGCTCAGTTGTGATTGTTTTACTCATTTTAAAGTGTTCAGGCTGCACACAGTTTCTTCCATGTGCTTTTTTTTAAAGATTGCACTAAAAATCTTGCCTAGTTCCTTCCAGTCATTTTGTTTTGATGAAGTTTATAATTCTACTTCCTGGTTGGACACAGATATGAAGATACGACCTACGTAGGTGTAATTCTGTAACTGTTACCAAGCGACCACGATGTGAACAAGGGCCAAAACTTGTCTAAATTACACAATTGTTATAATAAGACTGATGCAAATAAACAGCAGCACCTCTTTTGTGTTCCTAGTGCACTTTGTTGTATTTTGGATGGGTTTTTCCGAGTTGAGGACAGAAGAAGGATTCTCCTGTTTAAGAACTCTGTGTTTTTGTACTTCTCACCTTTTTTTTTTCCCTCCACAATCTGCTTTTCAACTGATTTAGGCAAGTTTATTTATAGCACAACTCGTACACAAAGTAATTCAAAGTGTTTTACAGAATAAGAAAGACGTTAAAATCACAATACAACAAATCAAACCAAGAATAATCAGAAATAATTATCATAAAATTTTGAAGTTTGATATATTGCTGAATTAAATAAAGACGATAAGCGATTAATATTGAAACTAATTTATCCCACAGACAGAATAACTAACAGCAGATTTAGTTAAATCTTTAAAAAAAAACAAAGAAAAAACCAAAGCGTGAGCTAAATAAACAGCAGAATGAATCACGTTAGTCGTTAGTTTGCATCAGTAATGAGTCTTAGACGTTATTAATTCAACCTTTTACAACTTAAATCTTTTAATATAGCCAAAAAAAAACAAAAATGTTCCACTACTGCAAAGAAAAAGTACACACACAGGTAAATATTGAACCTCCAAAAATATAGAACGATAAGTCGATATTTAGTGACAGGTCGATGCCGTATTTCCTGTTTTTTTTACTTCTCAACTTTATTTAACGATGTAAAACTATGATAAATACTTACCACAGGTATTATCCCACAAAAAAAAAGTCATAAATAAAAAAAAAGAAAAACTGTCATGTTCACTTTAAGCACAAAACACCACAGTTCAATATGTTTTTGATTCGACTCCAAATCCGACATTACATCGCTCTGATTATGTCACAAAGCCCATTTTGCTGTAACACTGGCGCCTGTGTGGTACCGCCTCGTGCACGTGTCGCTCGGGTTTCGCTCACAGTCGAGAGTACGGCGGAGGATTGGCGGATGGCGGATGAGGATTGGCCTGATTGGATTGTCCCGGCGGGAGTCCTGTCACCTGGAACCGCGGGGGTCATCCAGAACCGCAGGGAGCCAATCAGAGCACGCGATCCGACAACGAGATCCACCGCCCGCCTTCGTGCCGCCGGTGTCAGCAGCGAGCCGCACGTCCTGCCCGCCGCGTGAGCAGGGTTTGGGCTCGAGCTGCAGCGGAAAAACTCTTTGTCTAAGGCCCGTCGCTGTAACACATTCTGAAGTGCGAAATATCGAGGTCAATATACTCGATAAATGATAAAAAATATTAAAACCAGACCTTAAAGCAGAATTATTCCCCCAAAAAATATTATAAATGTAAAATGTAATATCTCTAACACTCAGTAATTTGGTTGAGTCGTAGAAATTCTTCACAAAAATAACTGTTGGGTCTGTCGTGCTGAAAGAAAAGTCGATATCGTCATTACAGGTAGTACTTGGTTACAATTTCATACATTTACTCGAGTAATTGTACTCGAGTAATTGTACTCTTACTTGACTAATATACACAGTCTGGCCAAAAAAAAGGTCACACTTTAATATTTGGTTGTTCTGCCTTTACCTTTGATTACGGCTCATTCGCTGTGGCGTTGTTTCGATTTCGCTTTTGCAAAAGGTCTCGGGCAATAATAGAAAAAATACTTCCGTCGTTGAGTAGAAAGTACAGACACCTGAAAACCACTTTTACTTTGTCTGCTCTTTAAATCAACCAGGTTTCTTAGTAGTAGTTGTAGTTGTAGTATAGTCGTTTTACGCTTTCAAAACCGTAGATATCACACCATCGTCGCCATGAGCCAAGACATTTTTGTGAGTTTGTGGTTTTGAAGTTCAGCAGCTCAGAGGCACAGACGAGGCACGAGTCTTTAGATTAGACTGGATTTTATTGATTTTATTTATTTTTAACCAAGATGTTGCATTGATGATGGTCGAGTCGCTGCACAAAGCTTCTCCAGCACAAAGATCCTCTCTGGGGTTAAGGTCTGACTCTGTGGAGGCTCCATGTGTGAAAATGATTCTCCTGAACCTCTGTCACTATTTGAGCCTCATGAATCCTGACATTGTCACGTTGGAATAAAAGAAAATCCACTGATGGAATAACCTGGTCCTTCAGTATCTTCAGGTGTCAGCTGACCTCAGTCTTCGAGCACAAACTGTTGCTGAACATAGACCTGACTCGTACCTATAGACTCGGACCTGTTTGCTTAGTTAAATCCAGGCAGCGACTTTTTTTTTGGCCAGGCTGAAAACATCGGCCCCTCTGACCACCTCCAGCTCTCACCACATTCACACTGAGGACGGTGGGTGAAGTATTTCGACACAGTTTCCATTCGAGCCGCTGCTGCTTCACTGCGGCACCTGGTTTTCTCAGCGACTTCTCATCTGAGCACTGACCAGGCCCAACCTCGTTTAGCGCCTGGAATCTCACGAGGTTGGGGGTTCACAAGCAGCTATGAGAAGAAACTGTACAAGAGACAAAAGTTATATGTTACCAACCAATATATCGGCGAATTTGGTCCCTTAGAGTAATATTGTCCAAGATCCAACCGATGTTATACCTCATTATAAATTTAGACTCTCTATATTACAGCCATTTAATCCAATTCTCAGACAGATAAATATTGATGTGGCCCCACATATTGGCACATTTATCTGTGCAGTAGTGGCCTGTTTGTCTGTGACCTGAATCCAGCCCCAGAGTCGCCTGCTCTTGTTTAACCCGGTGTGCGTCGCTGCTCTAGTTGTCTGATTTAAAACTCTCTCAACTACAACACTAAGTCTAAAATAAAAGTTAAGTTTAATGCAGATCACACCAGCAACAAAACGCGGCTTTTTCTGCATGTGGAAAAGAGAGACGACTCCCACAGACCGAGCTCTGTCGCTGTCAGATACTGCATTATTTACAGACAATCGTTCTGGATTATGTGAGAGGCGCCGATCGGATGCTGCGTGTCGTAAATGTGTCTGTTTTGAAGTGACTTTTCTTTCTTCCTTGTGTAAAGTGACTCTAGTGGCTGTGCACATGTTTTTGGTCCACTATTGATATGTAAATCAGCTGTGAATGGCGGCGCGAGTCGTCGACATTTACATTACTCATTAATTACCTCTGAGAGCGCACAGTTAATGCAGTGTTTCAATGGAAGGCTAATCTTTTCAAAAGAGTCTGGAAAATACCACCAAAATGCTTATCTTGTGTCTACTAAAAACAACTGTAAAGAGGCAGTAAATGAAGCAGAATGAACCAAACTTCAAATCTAATGAAGCCAAAGCTGTTTTATAATCAGCTGAAGATCACTAAATATATCGGCTCTTATATCAACTCAAAATCTGTAATATCGGCATCGCAAAAATCCATATCGGTTGGGCCCTACTTTGTAAAAATGTTGAATTAAATAATTTGCCCAGCTCAAACCTTTGATTCGTTGGAGTGACTCTAAATCGGGGGTCTCAAACTCGCGGCCCGGGGGCCAATTGCGGCCCGCGAGATGATATTTTGCCCGTGGACCCGCAGGACAGTTATGTGGCTTTACAAATGTTAGAAGGTTTTGCAAATCGGTAAACGCCAAATACACGTGTCACTTGCGCTGTTTACTCCCGTCACAAAAGATTCAACAAATAACGATGTATATCCATAAAATCCACAAGAATTGGCATTTTTCCTCATGTTTGTTGAAAACAGCGATGACTTTTGAGAAGATTTTAACAAAGCTTTTTTTGTGTAATACCTGATTTGGCCCCAGCCTCACCCAGACTCTGCTCCTGCGGCCCCCAGATCATCTGAGTTTGAGACCTCTGCTCTAAATGCTCGGCTGAGAGGAAACAAATTGAGTTGAATAATGTAGAAGCCATGACGGCAAACAAAAGATTGTTTCAAGAAAATGAAACCGGGTTAGATTCCAAAACCAAACTCACACTGGACGTCTGCTTCAAAAAGATTTTAACTGGAGAAAGAAATTAAACTTTTCAGCTGGCGAGCATGATGCAAAATTTAAACCAGCATCAGATTTAAAGAGTCGGCAAATAAAGGACTGAACTTTAGAGGAACTTTCATTAAGGCAGGAGAGTTGGTAAACTTCCAAAATATAAAGCACAGATTTGATTTAGAGCATCATCTACGTGTCCCTCCAAATGAGACTAAAAAGTGATCAGACCCGACCTCCTGAGAGAATGAAATATAATCACTGTGATACTTCGGGATGCGTCTAAGAAAAGTGCAAAAACGATCTAAACAGTGTAAAGGTTCAGGGGCCAACAGGACAAATACATCGTTATAGATCAGGGATGAATGAGCGAAAGAAATTAAAGAAATAAGTGATGATAACGGGTATAAAATTTGTCAAAATCAAATTGGAGAATCATTACAATCAGATTTTTCATCACACCAAAAATGAAAAAGCATCACTATCTGCGGAGGAACCATGTTGGAGACGATGTGGGAGTTTAATGTCGGGTCCGTGTGTTTTATCAGTGCAACAACATGCAAAGAAAAGAGGAAAAGTACTTGAGTACACGTGACCAACAACATGCATGACGATACTAGACTATTATTTAATCAAGATAATATTGGCAGTGACAAAAAAAGCCATTACACACGAATATCACAAAGAAAACCCCCAACGCTCGGCAACTGTGGAAGAGATTCACTTTATGGAAAGACTTCTACATATTCTAAGGTTACAAAAAGAAAAATATGAAGAAAAATATGGGAAAAATGGAAATTGTATTTAAATGACAGCTGACGATTATTGTTTTCAAAAACATAAAACCATGAATAAAGTATAAATTGAAAAAGCAAAAAACATGATTTCAACATTTGTGCATCGCTCCTGCAGGTTTTTTTTTTTTTTTTCCATTTAAACTCAGATATTATGTCCAAACAGTTTCACCAAAACTTCTATTTCTCTATTTTTAAGTAACAGTCCAGTATCCAAAAATGTAGTAAGTAAAGTAGTAAATATGATAGAATGAGGAACTATACTTTTTTAATAACATGATTATCGTGACTTCTGCCTTACCTCCTGTATTTTTGTACTTCTCAGCGTTTTTCCCCTCTACTTCTACTTGAGTAATGCATATTTTTAGTTACAGTACTTCTGCTTAAATACAGTTTTGGCTACTCTATACTGTGTAACGATAACCAACAAACTGCAGTCCTAGCAAACGTCATATTTGCATGAACAAATATATTTTACTCAGTAGAAAACTCGTTGTCTTTGGAATTGTATTGACTCTGCAGAGTTCTCATACGACGCTACAAAATTGTACTAGTGTTTACAAGCTTTGGCCCAGAATCCGAGCGCGCAGTGTTTGGCGTTGTTGTTGCTTTTCAAAGATTGTATGTTGTACATTGTTTGGATTAGGTCTATACAACACATTGTTCCATTGTGGAGCGTTCTCTCTGGGGGCGGCCATCGTAAGTGCTTTGTCTGAAATATAGGAAATCGCTAACTCCAGTCAGATTGAGAGGCGCGAGGAAGGAGGGAGGAGGCTGCAGCGACACGGGTTTACTCCTGACAAAAACTGGAAACTGAGCGAGGATGTCATAGTTGAAGTTTAATATTTTTGTAGAAATAATCAGGTGCACGAGCCTGTTTAATCTCTCAGTCGTGGAGGTAGGTTCCACTGCAAAAAGAGAGTTCGTTTTTCTCAACAGGACAAAGTGTTTGGAGATACTTCTTCACTTCTGGGACTGAAGAAGCCTCTTGGGTGAGCGGCGGCGAGTAGCGAAATGTGCTCACTCCAAAAAGGTCTCCAAACGTTTCGTCAATTAAATGTTGAACACAAAAATTAGGGAGAAAAAGACAGGGGCCAAGAGCGGTCCTTGAGGCCTGTGATACACTTTTAACTAAATACATTTTTATAATTGTGATAAGGGTTTGTTTTTTGATGTAAAGCCTGGATAAAAGTGGGATTAGGGCCCCAAAATATGAGACCAAATGTGAAATTGTGAGCTTTTAAATACAGCCAGGCGAACTAACATTAGTCAATACCAGGCCAAGTTACAGGTCAGATCTGTGGAGTCCGCTTACAGTAGTAATGCATGTAAGAACGGAAGATCGATAAGTTTAAAATGTGACTGTGGAACATTCGAGGCAAAACAATCCTCCACTGAGACGAGTCGACCAACCCAGCTCCAGAAAAGTCACCTACAGACCTGTCACGATGGCAAATTTTGAAGTACAAATATATATCTGAAGAAAACAGACGATAAACGATAATATTGAAACTTTATGCCACTGATGTAATGACCCTAAAGCAGAATGAAACACTTTGGTAGTTTTTTAATAATTCAACCCTCTACAGCTCAAATCTAATCGCAGAACAAGAAACATAACAAAAAGTACTAAAAAAAAGTCCTGATTCCCAAAAATGACTGTTCCATTTAACATATGTTGAACGATACGTCGATATAGCAAGTTACATAATGCACCTTTTAATACCAAAACTCTTAAAAAGCCAGTTCAGCGCAGACCAGGGGAGGGAAAACTACGAACGTGACTAAATTATGCCGCACTTCAGCTACATCAAGCTTGTATTTCTCTTATTCTCTTATCAGCCCTTCTGCAAAAAAAGAGCTTATCAAAGAAAAGAAAAGTGGATCGTGAGTGTTTAAGACGGAGGGACAACTAAATATTTTTTCAGACCAATCAAAGTACCAAGGCAAGTTTTTTTTGGTGGCGTTCAGATCAGCGAAAGCAGCGAGCCTTTCTCTGAAGATGCATTTGGAAAACAATTTGTACAATGAGCCTTGAATATTCAGCTTTTCTACATGTTACAGGACAAATCTCTAATGTGATATAACGTTTTACCCCCCCTGGCATAGACCCATGTACTTTTACGACAAACTGCAGTAACTTTAGTTGTAAAACGATGGTGTAGAGGTGCAGTAGTTTGTGTGTGGCTCCGATGGACGTCCGCATCCTAATAACTCCTCAGTATTAAACAGTCCCTCGTGCCAGCTGCGTCTCGTCCCTAATGTTGCGTTTATTGATTGCGTTATATAATAAATTTACTGTACTCATGTTGCGGCCGTTGCATTAAAGGTATTGCATTGCCTTGCGAAAGCTTTATCAATATATATTTTCAGCCCGGTGAAGGTCCTTCAGGTTGGAGATACACTTAAGATGAATATGTTGGAAAAAAGCCCCACTGTGTAATATTTCAGCTGAATAGACTACATTAAAAGCCTTGTTTCATTGCGGGTGTTTTAATGGCTGAAAACCTGCATCCACAGTTTGAGTTTGCTCGCTTTTCCTTAGACCTGATTCGTAACTTGGCCTCGTGCCTGGAGATGTTGTTGAGACTCCAGAGATGATGGCCTTGACCCAGTTTTTGGTTTAGTTTTTGTCCTACAATTAGCGACTTTCATCTTTTTGTTGTGAAAGAAGGAACATGTGTACTCTCTTGACCTCGGAGGCTGTACAAATCCCACTGAGCCGTCTTGGTTTTTGGGTCGTCCGTGCTTTGGGATCCCCTGACACTCGGAATACTCACCTTGGAATTTCTTGTTCCATCTAATTTTGTAACATGGTTTTAAATGGAAAGTTAATGTAGCAGCAGTAACCTCTTTTAGTAATGTCACCCCCGTAGACTGTATATACAAACGAACATGGCTAACCTGCTTTAGCCGCCACTTTCCAAACAGGAAGTGATCATGGCTCCCTCGACTCTGACTCCAGTTCAGTTTACATTGGAAAACTGTGGCTGCTCTCTCTGTACCTGCTGCTGTCAGACTCATTTTGGTCTTAAATGTTCGTATTAACCCTCTACCCTCTCTCCAATATACCATTTTTGTACATAGATGTAAATAGTGTGTGATTTTGTGATATTGAGATCTATTTATTTATTTATTTAACACTGTTGACACTTTATTCTTATTGCATGAAATTTTTTTATTCTTATTTAAATTACATTTTATTCTTATTCTTAAATTTCTATCCTGTAGTTGTGGCATCTGTTAACTAAGAGAATTTCCCTTCAGGGATCAATAAAAGTGATTCTGATTCTACATGATCCTGGGGTTTTTATTTCACTATTGTGTCTGTAAATCAACATATGAACATTAATAACAGACACATCAGGTCCTTCTTTCCCCGAGGTTGTTCAACACTTTGTTCAACAGCCTCGCTCCAGGTCAACTCTTTGGTTTCTGTGATACTCGCGAAGTCCAAATGTGGGACTTGGCTCTAACTTGGCCCCTGTACCTGCTCCAGCCTCAACGAGCTCCATTTAACTGGACGCTGTGGGTGACGTCACACTCACTCAGTCTGCTTCTTTATACAGCCTGTGGTCACTCGTCAGATGAGTTGTGGTGAAGTAGATAAGCTCAACATTCACAGGAAAACGGAAGTTAATTTCATAGCAAAAGAAAAATGTAAAATCTGTCAACTGGACGAAAGGTTGTAGGAGTGAAGACGTTTCGCTGCTCGTCCAAGTCACTTCTGCTTCTTCAGTTCTGGTCAGATCACTGCTGGACACTGCCTCATATCTGTCTGAAGGAGGCGCTAATGACACTGAAACTTACACACTCTTTGGTTTACAGTTTCTGTTTGTAGACTGGGTCTTTTTGTGTGTGCACTGTGCCTGAGTCATACTTAGGATAATCATTCAAGCCCCTAAAGGCTGATTTCACACCTATTAGCATCCTGACTAGCTAGCTACTTATTGTTTTCTTGTTTTATTGTTTTAGGACTACAACTGGAATAATCATAGGACTACAGCAGGACTACAGCAGGACTACAGCAGGACTACAGCAGGTCTACAGCAGGACTACAGCAGGACTACAGCAGGACTACAGCAGGACTACAGCAGGACTACAGCAGGACTACAGCAGGTCTACAGCAGGACTACAGCAGGACTACAGCAGGACTACAGCAGGACTACAGCAGGACTACAGCAGGACTGAACCAGGTTTGTACTGATCATTAAGACTTTTTACTCATTATCCACGTTGGAAATCTTTGTTTTAATATTTCCTATTCGATGAAAAATTAAATAAAACGCTGGAATATTAAACTAGTGTTATGACTTTATAATAAAGGTCACACTATAAATTGAAGATGAAGATCATGCTTGAATCTTTTTTGAATTATTCACATGGAGGAAATGTTCTTTAGATGGACACTTCCTGTGTTCTAGTGACCGTCTGATAAAGATAAAGTGAATGATTCTACTCCAGCTCCCTCCAGTGCGCAGTGTTGTTGGTTCCTTGGGCAAAACACTTCCTGGTCCTACTTAGGTTGCTCTTTTAAGTTAGTTTTTTTTTCACATTTTGACTGTAGTGAATGAAGCCGTGCACATTGGTTTTGTTTTAATTTAACTGAAGTAATTGTGCCAAAAGCAAAGATATCGCAATAATATCTGGATGTTTCATATTTTGCAGCTGTAAATTTAAAGCCACAGAATGTAACCTTCTGGTCAAAAAATACACTAAAATAAAGGCTTTTTTTTCTCATTTTGGTTATGTTTATTGCACTGAACATACAAACGTAGAAAAACATACATCTTTACTGTGAGCGGCCTTGCATCTCCACAGACCTGACTCTTTTTTGCTTGTTTCCATGGACACCTTGTTACTTTGGATATAACCTTCCACAGTATGACTTTAAACTTATCTATCTTCCTGGTAAATGTTCCGAAGTTTGGTTTAACTTTCCTTTTGAATCATACAGGAAACAGAACGTCCCATATTCTCACCTTAAGTGACTTTTATGAGGATCTTAAGTTTGATGGTTTCGTCTCGATGTGGGAGCAGCTGGATCTGTCCTTGGCGTGAATTCAGACGTGACTCTTCAGGCCCCTCATCGCTCCATCGCTCACACGGTTTTCAGTCTGATCGCTCACTCCCGAGACCACATCCCGAGTGACGATAGAGTCACAGCTACGACATGTTCTGGCCGCAGACGTGGGGCTCCTCGGTGAGGGCCGGGAGAACACGTTTTTGCACAGCACAATATTGTTTTTGTCTTTAAACTGTGCTGCACGGTAGAAAAGTCAGTGCAGAAATAAAACCCTGAGTTCTACCACAGGCATTGAGATCATTAAAGGTACAATGTGTAACTTTTCTGGAGGAGAGTCTGCTTGTTCTGTTGTTTCATGGATCACTCCTGAACAAATAAGAGATTATAACTTTACCTGAAATTTTACGCAGAATGGCATTAAAGGGCTCATGTTACCGTATTTTCCGGACGACAGAGCGCACCTGATTAAAAGCCGCATGCTTTAATTTTAGAAAGAAAAACTTGTACAAGCTGCATCGGATTTTAAGTCGCAGGTTTCCCACATAGTAATATGAAAAATTAGCTCAAAAACGTTCATTTGGGGGGACTAGTGCAGTTTTGCATGCTTTTTTTTACAGTGTATGGAGGTGCCGTGTTCTGCGTCCTGATTGGCTAAAGGAAGTGTCGTGTTCTGCGTCCTGATTGGCTAAAGGAGGTGCTGTGTTCTGCGTCCTGATTGGCTAAAGGAGGTGTGCTGTGTTCTGCGTCCTGATTGGCTAAAGGAGGTGCGTGTTCTGCGTCCTGATTGGCTAAAGGAGGTGCCGTGTTCTGCGTCCTGATTGGCTAAAGGAGGTGGCTAAAGGAGGTGCGTGTTCTGCGTCCTGATTGGCTAAAGGAGAGGTGCCGTGTTCTGCGTCCTGATTGGCTAAAGGAGGTGCTGTGTTCTGCGTCCTGATTGGCTAAAGGAGGTGCCGTGTTCTGCGTCCTGATTGGCTAAAGGAGGTGCCCGTGTTCTGCGTCCTGATTGGCTAAAGGAGGTGTCGTGTTCTGCGTCCTGATTGGCTAAAGGAAGTGTCGTGTTCTGCGTCCTGATTGGCTAAAGGAGGTGCTGTGTTCTGCGTCCTGATTGGCTAAAGGAGGTGCTGTGTTCTGCGTCCTGATTGGCTAAAGGAGGTGCGTGTTCTGCGTCCTGATTGGCTAAAGGAGGTGTCGTGTTTCTGCGTCCTGATTGGCTAAAGGAGGTGCTGTGTTCTGCGTCCTGATGGCTAAAGGAGGTGCTGTGTTCTGCGTCCTGATTGGCTAAAGGAGGTGCGTGTTCTGCGTCCTGATTGGCTAAAGGAGGTGCCGTGTGTTCTGCGTCCTGATTGGCTAAAGGAGGTGCGTGTTCTGCGTCCTGATTGGCTAAAGGAGGTGTGTGTGTTCTGCGTCCTGATTGGCTAAAGGAGGTGCCGTGTTCTGCGTCCTGATTGGCTAAAGGAGGTGCCGTGTGTCCTGATTGCTAAAGGAGGTCCGTGTTCTTGGTCTGATTGGCTAAAGGAGGTGCGTGTTCTGCGTCCTGATTGGCTAAAGGAGGTGCGTGTTCTGCGTCCTGATTGGCTAAAGGAGGTGCGTGTGTTCTGCTGCGTCCTGATTGGCTAAAGGAGGGAGGTGTGTTCTGCGTCCTGATTGGCTAAAGGAGGTGCCGTGTTGCGTCCTGATTGGCTAAAGGAGGTGCGTGTTCTGCGTCCTGATTGGCTAAAAGGAGTTCTGCGTCCTGATTGGCTAAAGGAGGTGCGTGTTCTGCGTCCTGATTGGCTAAAGGAGGTGCTGTGTTCTGCGTCCTGATTGGCTAAAGGAGGTGCGTGTTCTGCGTCCTGATTGGCTAAAGGAGGTGCCGTGTTCTGCGTCCTGATTGGCTAAAGGAGGTGCGTGTTCTCTGCGTCCTGATTGGCTAAAGTAGGTCTGCGTCCCGTGTTCTGCGTCCTGATTGGCTAAAGTAGGTGCCGTGTTCTGCGTCCTGATTGGCTAAAGGAGGTGTTCTGTGCGTGTTCTGCGTCCTGATTGGCTAAAGTAGGTGCCGTGTTCTGCGTCCTGATTGGCTAAAGTAGGTGCCGTGTTCTGCGTCCTGATTGGTTAAAGGAGGTGCCGTGTTCTAACTCATCTGGAGGATTTGATCTGTTGTTCATGTTTTGTGTTGAGGGGGAAGCTGGAGTCCCCAAAGAAAACCCACCCAGACACAGGCAGAACATGCAAAACTCCACACGGAAAGACCCACACAATGCAGTAACATCTCCATGGAGACGGCAGGTAGCAACAGAACATTTCCATAATGAGCTCTTAACTAGAAAAAAGCTAAAAAATCTCCTTTTTAATATCCTCCTCTATGGCAGGACGTTCTTCTGCCTTCATCTGCCTCTTAAATCTCGCCTTTTTCTCCTCCGTAAAACCCAGTGGACACTTTTAGCTTATTCGTGCATAAGATGTTAGCTTTAGCTTCCAGACCAGCTCTACATTTTTAATAGCACATGAAATTTGCATGTTCTACCTGGTGCGCGCAGATGTTCAGCCTTTGTCCTCGTTTACCTCGCCGTACTATTTGCTTAATGAGTTGAGCGTTTTCATTGAGTGGCAGCGACGGCATTAGACACAACCCCTCGGCGAGTCAACACGCTCCGTTTGTGGGGAGAACCCGGAAGAAATGCCAGTCAGGTAGTATTTAGAGAGATATTTAAAGAAACTGGAGGCTATCGAACAAGTACGATTGTGAATTCTGTTTTTGTTGCATGAAGAACAGACACAGAGGCTCAGGGATCGTTCTGTAGATTTTTATTGTCAGTTACAGCAAAACAGTCGGGTTAAAGGCGGCGTCCAGCTGAGAGTGAAGTGAGTGGTGACGTCTCAAGTCTAGTGTGTAACAGGATGAGACTGTACCGTGTGTTTACTCCTCCTGAGTGCGGGTCACAGAGGGAGGGTCACACATTCAGACATTTAAAGAAAAGTCGAACGAGGTGAGTGTTTAATAACTCTCCCAAATGCGGGTCACACACAAGAAATGTGGCTTTAACTAAAATGACTGTTTTGCATCTCTGTAAGAAAGTAAGCAAAGTATTACATTTGTATATTATCCACATCTGCCGTTAAGAGGGAACTGAAGTCATCTGCTTCTCCTGAAATGTCACACCTCACTGTGATTGGTTGAATCCAGCTGCCACTCAGAGCACGAGAGGCGGACCAATGGGAGAAGTGGGCGGGGAAAAGAGCTGCATTAAAGGAACTGTAAAACCCAGGGCTTTTACAACAATCCTGCAGAGACACAAAAGGCGTGTCTCACTCAGTTTATGGACAGGCTCATGTGAAACAACCTCTGCATTCACTCACTGAGCTGCAGAGGCTGCACTAGCACTGAGGCGTGATTGTTCTGCAGATGCTGGGGTTTAGATAGAGAACATTCAGATCAGAGAGAGACATTTTAGGTTTAAAACAGCTGGATTTTAGGTTTGAAACTGGCAACACAAACGACTCATGTGAGGCTCATTCTGTTTTCTGATTGGACGATCGTCTTGAACCAAACCTCCAAATTATAACAATATAAAGAATTGTTTCCAGTAAAAGCTGTATCTGAACATGCGTACCTGACATCTGAAGACACAGACGGGTAAAGCTTATGAAATATAAAATGTTAACCTCACATACTGCTCCTTTTAACAGGCTCCGTCTGATTAAAACAGCAGAGTAAAGATCGTCCTGTTGATGCATTTTGAAGAGCGATATGTTGCTTCTAAATGTGCACCACCGTTAAAAATATGAAGGAATAACAGATACGCAAAGGACAGAACACTGGAGTAGTTTGTTTGTCTCTAATGAGTCACAGAGGTTCATGATTCAACCTTGTGCAGCTCAGATCTCGTCGTAGTACCTAAAAATACCCAAAAAGTCCCATTAGTACAAAGAAAAAGAACACACCTCAAAAAGTATTGTTCCGTTAGTCCATTATTGAACAATAAGTGTAGTGTTTTCATGGCGTCTGTGCAGGAGCAGATCACAGCCTCACGCTCGTCCTTTTTCATTCAAAGTCGCATTTCAAAAACCTCAAACTCGCAGCAATGAAACGCAGCTTTTCCAGCTTATTCCAAATGACCAGCCGACTAAAAATAGCCCAAACGTTGAGGTCGTACCTGCCCTCTGACGGCGTTTTGGAGGATGGAGGTAAAGTGAAGCAGAGGCTGGTGTTCAGTGTGATTGTGTGAAACGCGAGAGCGGCAGGTTCTCCAGAGCAGCCAGAACCTCCCCCTCCTCACCCCCGACCGCCGCTTTAATCTGCTCACAACAGCACGGTTCACGCTGGCTCGTCATCTCGAACGAGCCCAGTGTGGGATAAAGGCTTCTCTGCAACCCTGAGCACACTGAAAAGGATTGTGGGTGTTTTTTTAATTTAAAAAACAAAATTATGAATTGTGTTTTACTTGGATTTGGCAAATATTAAATGAAATGAAAGTTAAAGTTCAATATATAGATGATAAACGATAATATTGAAACTCATTTATGCCACGGAGCAGGTTTAAACCACAAAAACTATTCTAAATCTACAAAAAAAATAAAAAAAAAAAATCTGGAATAAATAAACAGCAGAATGAAACACTTAAGTAGTAACTTTGCATGCAAAAAAAAAAAAAATAAATAAAATTGCATGTTATAATGTATAAAAAAAACACACTACTAGAACATTTGCTTAAATATGGAGCTTATTCATAATATTCAAATTATAGTTATTCATATGCAAACTGTAACTTAAATAATTATCGTGATATTATTGTTAATCGATATTATTTTAGCCGTGATAATCGTGACACCACGTTTCAGTATCGTCCCGTGTCTATTCGGTGTCTTAAATATTATATCGTGAAAAAACAAGCCCAGATTTCCCAGTAGTGCAAAGAAAAAGTTCATAAATCCTGACCCCAAAAAATATCGTTCCAGGTTTTATGTATCGAGCGATAAGTCGATACAGTGACATCCCGACACGTGCGGAACGAAGCTTCTCATTGGTCGGTTTTTCAGCCTCGTGTGATGTTTGTGTCGTATTCCCACGTTTGTTTCCCTCGTGTGCGTCTC
The DNA here is from genome assembly GCA_019594935.1 of Periophthalmus modestus. Classification (NCBI taxonomy): domain Eukaryota; kingdom Metazoa; phylum Chordata; class Actinopteri; order Gobiiformes; family Gobiidae; genus Periophthalmus; species Periophthalmus modestus. Next base: position 28,343,447 of record JAIEZT010001328.1, read on the forward strand.
AGGTTGCGTTGCCTCCTCCCTCCAGCAGGGGCAGCGATGGTTCAGTGCTTCTCCTCTTCATCCCCCAGAGCTCCGAGTCTCTCTTCATCCTTCTGCTAATCTCTCCGTTATCGTTCGGCCTGTCACAAAAATCATCGACTTATCGTTCAGTATGTGTCAGGAGGAACAGTATTTTTGGGGGATACTTGGATTTTTATTGTGTGTACTTTTTTTTGTGGTTATTTTGTGGCTGTATGATACAAGATTTAAACTGTAGAAATCATTCCAGAGGCAAACTGAGCACTAAAGTGTTTCATCTGCTCTTGGGTTATTGCGTCAAGAGCATAAATTGTATTTTGTTTCATTCACACATGTTTGAGTAACACTTTATTATCAGTCTGTAACATCTCCAAAGCTCAAAATGCTCTGTTCCACCTTGTGATGTCATCAAGTGGTAGTTTTTTCAAGTGAACAGCTCCTTTGACCTTTAGTTCAGTGGAGATAAGTGGCAACTCCAGGGCTGGAATCATCCACATGATTCTAGTGAAGGTGGAGTTTAAAAACACAGTGGAGCACTTCCTGTATTACCACATGATGACGAGGAAACATTAGAACATGAATCAGAAAATACCGTAATATTCGCCCTTTAAAAGTCAGTACGTTTGTCTTTACTGTTTTCCTCAAATCGTTCAGGCCTTTCATTCCCATAATCACTAAGAATATTGACCGTACGAGTATTAATAGAAAGTAATAGTTCTAGTAATAGTATTAAGGGTAGCACTGTATTTGCTGGACTATACGTCGCTCTGGAGTATAAGAGTAAGAGGAATGAAGAAAAAACATGTATAAGTCGCATCAAACTGTGAAAAAATACAGTACTACAAACTGAGACAGTACTAGTGTTAAAGCTGTGGGTAAGTGAGAGTATTAGTGAATGTAAGTATTTTGTCAATTTCTGCTGCCTTCATTTTATTTTCTAAACCAGGACTAAACCAAGTCTAAACCAGGTCTAAACCAAGTCTAAACCAGGTCTAAACCAAGTCTAAACCAGGTCTAAACCAGGTCTAAACCAGGTCTAAACCAGGTCTAAACCAGGACTGAACCAGGACTGAACCAAGTCTAAACCAAGTCTAAACCAGGTCTAAACCAAGTCTAAACCAGGTCTAAACCAGGTCTAAACCAGGACTAAACCAGGTCTAAACCAGGTCTGAACCAGGACTGAACCAGGACTGAACCAGGTCTAAACCAGGACTAAACCAGGACTAAACCAGGACTGAACCAGGACTAAACCAGGACTAAACCAGGACATAAACCAGGACTGAACCAGGACTGAACCAGGACTAAACCAGGACTAAACCAGGACAAAAACCAGGACAAAAACCAGGACAAAAACCAGGACTAAACCAGGACTAAACCAGGACTAAACCAGGACTAAACCAGGACTAAACCAGGACTAAACCAGGTCTTAACCAGGTCTTAACCAGGACTAAACCAGGACTAAACCAGGACTAAACCAGGACTAAACCAGGACTAAACCAGGACTAAACCAGGTCTAAACCAGGACTAAAACAGGACTAAACCAGGACTAAACCAGGGCTAAACCAGGTCTAATGCCTCCAGGTCTAAACCCGGACTAAACCAGGACTAAACCAGGACTAAACCAGGACTAAACCAGGACTAAACCAGGTCTAAAGCTCTTCGTACTTGTCGGTCTCACTCTTAGCCGTGTGGAGACTTGTGCATCGCCGGGGAAACGTGCCCCATTGATAATCATTGTCTTGTGGATTAGCATAACAACAGCGGCGCGGCTTTAGCGCTAATGCCTCCTACGCTGGACCCGGCTCCTGTGGGTGAGCTCGCCCGCCGCGCCGGACTTAGCTGGGATTAGAGCAGAAGGAGGGAGCTAGCACCCAAAGGACCCTCTGCCATCCGAGCGCACGCCGCCTCTCACGCCACAGGCTCGTCTAACACCGCCGCCGTAGCAATTAACAGTTCAAACTCAATTAAAACATCTTTTGAGTGGTGAAAAGTCCTCAAAATGTCGCCTATACCAGTGCAGGAAGCTGTTTCAGTACTGGTTTTAGTATCAATATTATCTGATTCTTGATACTTTTGACATCCCTGACGAATCACAGACACGGCTTCGCCCTGATCTTTTATTTTTCTTGTTTTTTTAGTGTGTAGTGTGTTGCCAGCAGGGTGCGCAAGGACTCCACCTGCTGATACACTGAGAAGTGAAGCAGTTTAAAGTAGGCCAAAAACAATAGCAGTTAGCATTGATTGTGACTGCTTAGATCTATGGTCTTTAAAAACATGGAGAAGTCTGTGTTTTTAGCTTAAATTGATGCTTATTATGGCTCATTATCATAGTATCTGAAGTAGGGGATAATGTCAAGCCAAAAAGTTTGTCAAGATGTGCTTAAAATAGTAAAATAGACAGTTTATATAAAGCATATGTGTCAAACTCAAGGCCTGCGGGCCAAATGTGGCCCACCACATCATTTTATGTGGCCCTCGACAGGGGGTCTGATGGTCTTAAAATGTGATTTTTTTTCAGGAGATACACAGTTACAGACATGTTTTTACATCTAGACAAATACATATGCAATATTTGTAACTTGAATAAGTAATAAATACAGAAACAGTTAATTAAGAAGTTAAAACAGTTGGATTTATTTTACATCTGGCCCTTTGAGAGTAGCCATTTTGCTGATGAAAATGTGTTTGACACCTTGATATAAATGGACATAGCTAACCCGCTAGCTGCTATGTTCCAAACAGAAAGTGAGCATGAGTGCACTTCCAGGTCCGTGGACTATTGAAAAACTCGTTATTTTGGTTTTAAAATGTTCATATTAACCTTCTCCACATGATCCCGGTGCTTTTATTTCACTTTTTTTGTCCATTAATCAACATATGACCATTAATAACAGCCTTCTCAGCCGAGGTCCCTCCCACTAGCGTTAGCAAACGGCGTAACCTTCAACAGCCTGGCTCCTGATTGGCTCTTTGGTTGCTATGATGGCCTAACTTTTGCGCTTGTACCTGCTCTGACCTCGTCACACTCACTTAGTCTGTGTTTTTTACCCATATGTAGAAGATTACACAACAGCAAGTTAAGCAGCTCTTTCTGCAGCCTTTTAAAATCGCTTCTATCATAAGAAATCGTATTGTAATTTAGCAGTTCTCCAAAATGGCGCTCGTCAATTTTGGTTCTGTTGCCTCTAATCAAAACCACAGTATATTTGAATATTCCAGCCATTGTATAATCCTAACTCGCTTGTTTTTGTCTTTCCTGTCATTTTTTTTCTACTCTAGTCCCAAAATATAGCTGTGAGCATGCTTCCTTAACCACGCTTGCGTCAAATTTCCCAGAGGCCTTTGCTTGGGCCGTCCTTGTGGTAGGAAAGCGGATAATGGGCCAGGATTTCGCGGTGCACCCTGTTTTTTCGACCCAAACCGCCCGACCCGCCCCCGGAAAAGGCTCTGGCCTGGACCAATGGGACGAGCCGAGTGTCTGTGATCACAATGTGGAGGAGGAAAAGCGCCGCACCTGTTTTTACTGCATAAAAACACACAAAAAATAACAGAACTAGTTGATTTTAAACAGTTTGCGTTGGTCTAAAGTTATCCCTCACTTACCCTGTGTGTTCCAAGCGTCCGAGTCTAGCATGCTAATGTGCACTTCCTGATTAACAGATTGTAAAACCCTTTATAATCAGATGCAGACAGTACAGAGCGACTGACTCTGACCTCAGGAGCTGATACAATTGATCTGTACACGACAAATACTTGGGAAAGAATCGGGCATCGGACACGGGGCCTTTGAGTCGTGGAGCTGTGGATTATGATTTTATTTAAAATTTGAAGTTTGGTGAAGTTTGAATCTGTATAAATAATAAATTGTCTTCTGTAGAGAACTGAATGGCCCTGTGGCTCCCTAGAATTTAGACGTCTGCAAACATGTTCTGAAATGGGATTCTTACAGTTCATATTTTTGTATTTTTTCAAACACATTATAATTATTTTAGATGTAATTTAATTTAATTTAAAATTATTTAATTTAATTTAATTTTAATGTATTTATTTTTTCTTTTTTTTTTAATTTAAATTTTATTTAATTTATAATTAAATTGTTTTCATTAATTAATTATTTTTTTTTTTAACTTATTTTTATTTTATTTATTCATGTATTTGTTTTTTTTTTTTTTTTTTACCAAATAGTTGAATCCAGTGTAGTGAACAAATACACTGGACTAGGACTAAGAGGGTGAGGGGAGCGAACTATTGGGCAATATTGTTAAAAAGAGAGAAAGAAAGAAGAGAGAAGGAGAGAGAGATAAAGAAGAGAGAGGGAGAGAGAACAGAGAGAGAGAGAGAGAGAGAGAGAGAGAGAACAGAGAGAAAAGAGGGAGAGAGAGAAAGGAGAGAGAGACAGAAAGAGAGAGAGAGGAGGAGAGACAGAGAAAGAAGAGAGAGAGAGAGAGAGAGAGAGAGAGAGAGAGAAATGAGAGAGAATGAAGAGAGCGGGACAGAGAGAAAGAAGGAAAGGAGAGAGCAGGGAGGGGGATCCTTGTGGTGGCCCCCGGGACACATAAAGTGACGAGCCGTGCAAAAGGAATTTCAGGCTCTCTCAAAAGGACGACCACACAGCACAATCTGGTCCATCTCCGGCTCGTTCGTTCGTAAACTCGCGGTTTCACACTCATCACGAGCCTGTGTCCGACTCATCAGTTTAACTCGGCTTTTCTCAGGCTCACGACCTTCTTAATTTAATGCTGTTTTGAATGTTATTTATGGGAGGATTGTTGAGCGGGTGAGATGCGTCTTGAAAAGTTTATTTTCTAAGGCCGTAGTCCTTTAGGCGATTAATCGGTCCATGGCGTCTTAGTCGACCAAAACTTGTATCAGTCGTAATTTAATTTAATGTAGATTATAAAGTTTTATATGTGACAGCAGCAAAAGGAGAAGTGAGCGAGTTTTTGTTACGCCTCCTTTTTAGTCGACTACTCGATCTTTAGTCCATCAAGAATTTCTCAAGTCGACCACAAAGTACCACAGCAGCTCTGGAGTTCTACACATCGATGGAATGGCTCCATCTTCTCCCTCTACAAACGCACGAAGCACTTCCTGCTGCATGTTTTTTTTTTTACAAACAAATCCCTATTTATGCTTCAATAGGCTAAACAAATATGCAAAAATAGTCTAAACAACCGTGCTAAACAAATCGGCTTCGTCATGTGTGTTTAGGTTTGTTTGGACTCTTCACCTTAAGCTCCGCCCAAACCGCAGTGCTGCTCTGTAATTGGTCTGAACCTCTGATTATCCGGGCCGTCGCGCCAACAGGAGCCAGAAGGATTCTCAGGAGTTTGTGAACTTGCAAATACTGTAAACTCACCTCGCTGGACAGGATCGCTCATTTGTGCTTTTATGAAAGATAAAGGCTGTGATATAATTTTACAGAGAAGGATTTTCAATGAACAAATACGATTTTTGTGCAATGAAAGATAATAATAATAATGAAGTCCATATTCTGTTTGGAATGACAGAATGAGAGTGAAGTGGACAAAAGCATTTATCCACATAAAGCAACAATTGCATAAAAATTGGGACCAGTATTTAGATCCAGTTCATATAAACATAAACATATAAACTCTGGTGCTTAAACCTGTTCCAACTAACAGCCATCGTAATGTAGTTTAAGATGGGAAAAAAATTTAAAAAAAGAAATATATATATACAACCCTGGACAACCCTTGAAAATCCTGGACAACCCTGGGCTAGCCTGGTCAAGCCTGGACTAGCGTGGACCTCCCTGGACTATCCTGGACTACCCTGGGCTAGCCTGGACCACCCTGGACCACCCTGGACCAACCCTGGACTACCCTGGAATATCTTGGACTATCCTGGACTACCCTGGGCTAGCCTGGATTACCCTGGACTACCCTGGACTATCCTGGACTACCCTGGGCTAGCCTGGACCACCCTGGACCACCCTGGACTACCCTGGACTACCCTGGACTACCCTGGACTACCCTGGACTATCCTGGACTACCCTGGGCTAGCCTGGACCACCCTGGACTACCCTGGACTACCCTGGACTACCCTGGACTAGTGTGAACCGCCCTGGCCTACCCTTTACCACCCTGGACCACCCTGGACCACCCTGGACCACCCTGGACCACCCTCTCTGGAGCTCGTCACTGGGCCTTGAGCGACTCGTTTCTCTGATGAAACCCGACAGACTGTGTTGACCTGGGCGTACTGTCCACTGACCCTGTGCTCCGGCTTCTCGTATGACTGAAATATTCAATCATTTCACACAAGGCAAAGACACTACAGGCAAGTGACATCCACGCTAACGTCACGGTGACCTGGGGTGTTGTATGTTCCACCGTCATGTTCCGAGGCTGTGTATGTTCACTCTGTTCTAGGACATGTTCAGTGTGCAGATGGTTCGAATAAGGTTTTGGTACAGTCGATGGCAGACACGGCAGATACAGTGTTTGAGTTTAAAGACGGGGTATTCAGGATCACTTTTCTACCATGGAATAATGTTGTTCCATCATGAAAAACCTGCCTGAAGAGGTTTTATATATCATCCATGCATATTTGAGTAATTTAGTGATATCTTTCATGTCCATGGACTCATCGGGGCTAGAGCAGTTATCGCGGTGAATTTGGGGTCAACTTCCATATTTGGAATTTCTACAGTGAGTATCATAGCAACCGAAGAGCCAATCAGGAGCGAGGCTGATGAAGGTAACGCCTCATTCTGCTTAGCAACGCCGTCAATCAGACCTGTTGCTAACGCTAACAGGAGCAGCCTCAGGGAAAGAAGGACCTGATGTGTCTGTTATTAATGTTCAGATGTTGATTTACAGACACAGACGTGAAATAAAAAACCCAGGATCATGTAGAGGGTTAATACAAACACAAAAATAACTAAAAAAAAAAGAAAAAAACTAACTCTAACAAAAAAAAAAACAACCAAACAAAAAACTCAAAATAACAAAAAATAAATAAAGTCAAGAAAACAAAATAAATAAATAAATCAACTCAAAATAAAAAAAAAAAAAAAATGTAAAAATGAACTCATAATAACTTAAAAAAAAAAAAAAAAAAAAAAAAAAAAAAAAACTCAGAATAACTAAAAAAATTGAGAAAATAAACTAAAAAGATAAATAAATAAATCAACTCAAAATAACAAAAAAATGTAAAAATTAGCTCATTATAACAAAAAAACCCAAAAAAACAAACTCAGAATAACTAAAAAAATGAAGAAAATGTTCATATGTTGATTCATAGACACAATAGTGAAATAAAAACCCCAGGATCATGTTGAGGGTTAATACAAACATTTAAGACCAAAAAACTGAGCAACAGCTTTTTAATAGAAAGTGAAATGCAGCCAGATTTGGAACACAGCAGCTAGCAGGTTTCCATTTATATATAGATTGTATGCATGGGCCCTAATCGAACCCGTCTTATTGTTAGCGGTAAGATTCTGTGCATGACAATTCTCCATAAATACCAAAAAATGACACAAAACTGTAGACGACAACTTCACAAACCTGACGTGATGTGCAGCAGTTTCATCGTGTTGTGGTGGCACTAATAAAACATGTCAGTATGTTGTTTTTAGAGCATTTACAAAACAATACCGCGTAGAAGTAGAAAATACCTCTTTTAAATCAATACTCGGATACAAAGCAGTGACAAATCTACAAAGTGGAGGATAACTGTTTGTTTTAACCTCTACACCGTCCTTTAGTCCATCTCGTGTCCCTGCTCATGGCCAACGCGTCATTATTATCCTCAAAAATCATTACTTCTTCATTTCTACATGCATTTACAACCGTTTTAGCTGATGAAGTGAAAACAAATGCTCGAGACGACGGAGCGGGACAAAGCTTTAGTCCCTTTAGTGTCTGTGGTGGAGGTGCCAGGCTGACGGCAGGTGATGCGTACCCAGCTCTGCAGAGGACAAACTGGGCACACGCTCTCTGCTCTGCTCCCTCTGCTGCAGCTCTGCTCCACCACAGAGCCACAGTTTCTGCCTCACTGCCCCCGCCCGGAGTCCTCTGTGCTGGGATAAATGAAGCTACTGTACCCTGCAGTCTTATGGTAGCTCTGGAGTGAGTAAACTGCGTATTCAAATGTATTTAAGTATATGACTGTTGCTTCAAAATTAGAGATGTTTAGTACTGAAAACCAAGTATTCTTCAGATACCAGCATATTTTTAGTATTTAGATATTCCATATAAACAATTTGGTGCATACACCTGTTCCAACCATAATGTTGTTTAATAAATAAAATATATATGATATAAAATTCATAATGGAGATTGAAATTTGAATATTTTGACAACATTATCCTGGACTACCCTAGATTACCCTGGACTATCCTGGATTATCTTGGACTACCCTGGACTACTCTAGACAACCTTGGACTATCCTGCACAACCCCGGACTACCCCGAACTACCCCGGACTAGTCTGGACTACCCTGGACTACCCTGGACTACCCTGGACTACCCTGGATTATCTTGGACTACCCTGGACTACCCTGGACAACCCTGCACAACCCTGGGCTACCCCGGACTACCCTGGACTATTCTGGACTACCCTGGACTACCCTGCACAACCCCAGACTACCCCGGATTACCCCGGATTGCCCCGGATTACCCTGGACTACCCTGGATTATCTTGGACTACCTTGGACTACTCTAAACAACCTTGGACTACCCTAGATTAACCTGGACTACCCTGGGCTACCCTGGGCTACCCTGGACTACCCTGGATTATCTTGGACTACCCTGGACTACTCTAAACAACCTTGGACTACCCTGTTCTACCCCGGACTACCCCGGACTACCCCGGACTACCCCGGACTACCCTGGATTATCTTGGACTACCCTGGACTACCCTGGACTACTCTAGACAACCTTGGACTACCCTGCACAACCCCGGACTAGCCCGGACTAGCCCGGACTACCCTGGATTACCCTGGACTATTCTGGACTACCCTGGACTACCCTGTTACTTCAAATTTGGAGATGTTTAGTTAGTGAAAACCAAGTATTCTTCAAGTACTGGCGGATACATGGATCAAATTGAAAAGTGCCCAAAGTAAAAGTACAAAGTAGTTTTCCAAGTAGTTCTATAAAGAGGTGGATAGAGTAGCCAGCAGTTGTATTCAAGTAAGAGTACCATTACTTTAAAGTTATGTTACTGAAGTAGAAGTTGGGATGAGCACAGGTAAAGGTTACTGTAAGGGGTGTACCAAAAGACGTCATGTTTAAGTACTGAAAACCAACTATTGTTCAAGTACTGGTACCGGAAACAAATTGAAACTTACCGAGCCCTAAGTAGAAGTGCAAGAAAGTATTAGTAGTTACCGTAGAGGGGGATAAAGTAGCTGTATATGTATTAAAGTACCATGTAAGTACCAACTTGAGATCATTCGAGTACTTGTACCTGAAACAAACTGAAATGTACCCAGCCCAGAGTAGAGTAATTATTTGACAACTACTGAAGTACTTCACGTTGGGGAAACTGCTAAGAGTACAGGTATCTAAAAACTCAGATCAGTCCAATGTTGTGAAAAAGTTCAAGTATATGTAACTTACTAGTACTCACTCGTTCCATAAAGTGTGGGCAGATGGTGGTTCTCAAGCACAGTTTAAAATGTATCTTCCATTGTAAAATAAAGACGTCGTATTCGATATCAGGGAAGCACCGATACTGATAAGATGAGCTGGATCAGGTGTCCGCTCCATAATATCGATGTGATTGGGACTTAAGTGGATGTAATAAGACAATTTACAGGCAGATTTTGGCCTAATGTTTGAACTTTTATCCCTGCAAAGCTGTTCAGTCGTTATTTGAAGGAACTGTTACGTAACACAGTTGTATCTCGTAACTGTGTTTTAAGGAATCTGCAAATATCGAGTATCTGGAAGCTGGATCGGTGCATCTCTATTGAGTTTAATGATTGTACTTTTTGGCCCAACAGGAATTGTATAAAGTCAGTTTTGCTCATCGTTTAAAATCATCCCATGACAGACCATAAAATGTGAGGTTTTCTCGTAGCAGACTCCAGCCGCCTTTAGTAAAGTCGTGTCTTGTTCCTGTCGTTTCGTGTGTCCTCCTCGTGGCCTTTGCAGCTGCCCCCCGCTCACCGTCAGATCCACCTCCGTGACCTCTGACCCGTGGGGCTTTAGGGTCACGTCTGTTATGAAACTGTGCCACAGAGGTCACAGAAGTCTGAAAAACTTCGGCAAACTTTGACTTTTTGAGGTGGTGTAGGTGGTAAAGCAGTCGTCCAGAACTGGAGGGCAACCAGTTCAATTCAACCCAAACGCAGGAGGTTGTTAAAGACGGACAGTGGGACTTTTCTAGGGTCCGACCGACACCTGCTTGGCTTTACGGAGATGCCATTGCTTTTTGAAAACTGCCATAACATCGGAGGTTTTAGTTGATCAAAAATACCTTGAAATACATGTATTCTTACTCTGAGCAGGGTCGCCTCTCCACAGATGTGACTTGGAACGGGGCTATCCTGCTTGTCTCCACAGATGGTTAGTGTAAGACCATCCTGCAGCTTTAGACGCATCAGTTTACCAGCCTCGCCCTCTGATAATAACACTTCAAGGTAGGAATAGTACCCTGAATTGCTCATTACTTCAAAAGTGTGTACATTCCCACTCTGCAGATTTAGTGAGCGTGCAGTTACTTCCTGTGTCTCCTTCCTGTCCCCAGAGCGTGTCCCTCCCTGCTGATAAACCGTCTACGTGTCTCCCGTCACATATTTTTAAGCTTAGACAGACTTTATCGATCCACTTTGAAATTTTGAAATTACTCGGTTATACAATACTTCACACCCAAAAGAACAGCATTTCCAAGAAAAAACAGCAGCAGAAGGAGGAAAAAGAGGAGGACAAACAAGAGTCAGGTTTGCGGAGATGCGAGCCTCCTCACAGTATGGACAAAGATTTCATTTAGTCGACGAAAAAGTTACATATCGTGGCTTTAATGGGGCAGGAACATTGTAGAGATCGACTGATTGTTTAGAATATAGAGCCGATATTTTTGACCAATATGTACGACCGATTTTGGTTATTTCGTCCACATTATATAAGTTAAATTCACGTTTTGTGGAGCTATTTCTTCGCAGTAAAGTGTTAATATAAAGCTTTGTGTGGATTTTTAGGCAGCAGATCGACCAAAGCAAAATATCGGCCTATGCTGGAGATTTATTGCCGATAGTTGATACGCGAAAAAGGCCAAATATCGGCGTATATCGATATGTCAATCTATCTGTAGTACATTGTATTTAGGATAGTATTGCACATTTCTCTTTACAATACAATGCACTACACCTGATACCTGGTTCACATGTTTTTTGTTCCTGTTTTTTTACCATATAATAATAATAATAATAATAAAAAAAAAACAAAACTCTCTGCTTGAACCTGCAACCTTCTCACTATGTGGCGAACACTTACTCTCCTAATGCATCTTTCAGTAGTGCTTATAGCCCGTAGCAGTATGGCGTTTTGCATACATGCTCGTGTATGTAAAGTGTAGTGTAGGCAGTGACCTCAGTGATCAGGTCGACATGTAAAACGACCGAGAAAGAACCGATCCAGCTTTGTTTTACCACCACCGATACCGATATCAATGAAAGGCCTTTTCCCCAAAAATCACTGTTAACTTATTACAAAATGGGTCCAATTGTAACTTTTATTTATTAAGTAACTACTGAACAGATCGCACTTTTTAAAATAATAAGAACAGCATTTCCAAGAAAAAACAGCAGCAGAAGGAGGAAAAAGAGGAGGCCGTCCACTGGGCCAAATAAGAGTCAGGTTTGCGGAGATGCGAGCCTGCTCACAGTATGGACAAAGATTTCATTTAGTCGACGAAAGAGTTACATATTGTGGCTTTAATGAGGTTTACATTTATAAAAATTTACTGTCTTACGCAAGATTTGACCCTGCAACCTTCTGACTATGTGGCGAACACTTAGCTCTCACTCCTACAGCACCGAGCATCTACTGTTCTTTATCTGCACAATGTTTTAGTCCCGTTTTCATTCCTCACCCTCACACTGATAACAGGCGGTGTGTGATAAGTACTTTTCCCTCGTCTTTAAGTGTGAACCCCGCACGTCCCGCTCGTCCCCCTCGTCCCTCCCGTCGTCGCCCTCGTCCGCTCGTCCCCCTCGTCCCCTCGTCCCCCTCGTCCCCTCGTCCCGCTCGTCCCGCTCGTCCCCTCGTCCCCCTCGTCCCCTCGTCCCCCTCGTCCCCTCGTCCCCCTCGTCCCGCACGTCCCGTCGTCCCCTCGTCCCCCTCGTCCCCCTCGTCCCCCTCGTCCCGCACTCGTCCCCCTCGTCCCCCTCGTCCCCTCGTGTCCCCCTCGTCCCCCTCGTCCCCCTCGTCCCCCTCGTCCCCGCTCGTCCCCCGTCCTGCCGTCCCGCACGTCCCCCTCGTCCCCTCGTCCCCTCGTCCCCCTCGTCCCGCTCGTCCCGCACGTCCCCCTCGTCCCCCTCGTCCCCCTCGTCCCCCTCGTCCCGCCTCGTCCCCCTCGTCCCCCTCGTCCCCCTCGTCCCCCTCGTCCCCCTCGTCCCCCTCGTCCCCCTCGTCCCCTCGTCCCCTCGTCCCTCTCGTCCCCCTCGTCCCCCTCATCCCCCTCGTCCCCCTCGTCCCCTCGTCCCGCTCGTCCCGCTCGTCCCCCTCGTCCCCTTCGTCCCTCTCGTCCCTCTCGTCCCTCTCGTCCCGTCCCCCCTCGTCCCCCTCGTCCCGCTCGTCCCCCTCGTCCCCCCTCGTCCCCCACGTCCCCTCGTCCCCCTGGTCCCCCTCGTCCGCCCGTCGGGGTCGTCGCTGTGACGTGCTGCTGAGCGTCGTGTTTGTTGTAGTTTGGGAGGTCTGGTCTTCCTCTGGAGCAGGTTTGTCGCAGTGAACTGGACTCACTCACTGCAGCTGACGGAGGTTTAGGCTCCGCTCGGCTGAACTCACACCACAAACTGTTTTACAGCACAAACAGCAGCGGGAAAAGTAGAAGGAGCAGGAGTAGTAGAAGTAGTAGAAGTAGTAGAAGGAGTAGTAGCAGTAGTAGTAGTGGTCCAGTCCAGTAGTACAAGTAGTAGCAGTAGTAGTGGTGGTGGTAGTAGTAGTAATAGTAGAAGTGGTAGTAGTAGTGGTAGTGGTAGCAGTAACAGTAGTAGCAACAACAGTAGCATTAGCAGCAACAGTAATATCAACAGAAGTAGTAGTAGCAGTAGCAGTGGTAGTATTAGAAGCGGCAGCAGTAGTAGCAGTAGCAGTATATCAGCAGTAGTAGTAGTAGTAGCAGTAGTAACAGTAATAGTAGTAGTAGCAGTAGTAGCAGTAGTAACAGTAATAGTAGCAGTAGCAGCAGTAGTAGTAGTAGCAGCAGTGGTAACAGTAATAGTAGTTGGTAGTTCAGCAGTAGTAGCGGTTCGTCGTTGGTGGTTCGTTGGTGGTTCTTTCTTTGGTTCGTTGGTGGCTTCGTTGGTGCTTCGTTGGCGGTTCGTTGGTGGTTCGTTGGTGGTTCGTTGGTGGTTCATCTGTGCTTCGTCGGTTGTTCGTTGGTGGTTCTTTCTTTGGTTCGTTGGCGGTTCGTTGGCGCTTCGTGGTTGGTTTGTAGGCAGGTTCGTTGGCGGTTCGTCGGTTGGTCGGCGGTTCGTGGCGGTTCGTCGGCGGTTCGTCGGCGGTTCGTCGGTGGTTCTTTCTTTGGTTCGTTGGTGGTTCGTTGGTGGTTCGTCGATGGTTCGTTGGCGGTTCATTGGCGGTTCGTCGGCGGTTCGTCGGCGGTTCGTTGGTTGTTAGTGAACATATGTTATTCTTTATTTTTTTAATGTACCAACTTTAACATCAAACTAAAAGGATCAGGGCTGCACAGATCGAGCCTTTTTCAGCTCTGACACCAACATCGATACTTTGACTTTAAGCGTCTGACGATATTACCCGACACAGTTAACTTATTACAAAACGGGTCCAGTGGTGTTAAGTAACTGCTCTTTATCCTTCAAGTAAATACTGAGCGTCTTTGTGTGAATAAAAGTTCAAACATTTAAGATGCCCTGGGCCCACACCGGACCGTGAAGAGTCTCATTACATGAAATTAAAGGCCTGGCAGGATATCGGCTGAACAAACATCATCGGGACCGATACCAGATCCAGCTAAATTTCCTGTACCTGATCTTCAAAACCAGAAACATCCCTAAAAACGACCTGCTGGTGTAGATACAGGTACAGCGACTTCCTGTTTAAAGCTGCTGGTTCCTCCATCTCCATTTTATTGTTGTTATTGACCAAATCTTTGAACATTTGACCCTGAAGTAAAGGAAATTCAAGCCTTGAGTGGAGCATGGTTTAGTAGTATGAAACTGCAGCTACTGATGAGGAAAAAACAACTAAATACCCAAACCTGAGTGTCTAATCTAATCCCGAACAGAAGAACCTTGTCCCAATTTATTAAGTAATTAAACGTGCTTTAGGCTACTTGAATTTTACTTAAAAAACGTGAAAAACAGAACTAATTTTAAACAGTTTGCAGTAGTCTAAAGTTAATCCTTACTAACTTTATGCTAACTATTCACCAGGATGAGTTTATAAGCACCTTTCAGAGACCACAGCAGTTAACAACTAGCACTTTAACGCACACTTCCTGATTTTGGACACTTAAACACTGCGGCGGAAATATTTTGACATCAACAGCTGCAATAAATCTGCACTGGGACAAGACAAATTTTGCTCAGATACACGGGAAAAATGTGGTACAGGGCTTTTAAAATGAAAAACTATCTTTGCCATGCTTCATAAATTTTGAATATACTTTAAAACGTAGCTGAAAAGTGTTCTATAACGTGTGGGTTCAGACGGGTGCAAAGTCTGCGGCGCCTGGAGTGCTGAGTGTAGCTCGCTCTGAGTGCAGGGGGAGGGGCTTTGTACAAGAAGGGCCAGATGCGTTCCTGTGACATCGCCTAAAGGGCTGCCAGGAAATGCACCGATATGGAGCTTGAACTCGTAGTAAACCAGGGCGAGGTCTCTGTGATAGCGACGATCGTTGGCGTCATCGTGGGATTTCACTTCTAAGGAACAGAATCGATGCTCAGTAACATCAGCGATTTATTTAGACAAAATATGTTTTTTACAATATTTTTCATAGTATCAGGTTGTGACATATCTTTTCCCTCAGTGTTCATAGTGGTCCTGGTTTAGTCCTGGTTTAGTCCTGGTTTAGTCATGTCCTGGTTTAGTCCTGGTTTGTGTTCTATCTGTGTGATCCCTCAGTGTCCAGTAGGATCATAGTGGTCCTGGTTTAGTCCTGGTTTAGTCCTGGTTTGGTTCTGGTTCAGTCCTGGTCTAATCCTGGTTTAGTCCTGGTGTAGTCCTGGTTTGGTCCTGGTTCAGTCCTGGTTTAGTCCTGGTTCAGTCCTGGTTTGGTCCTGTTTTAGTCCTGTTTCCTGGTTCAGTCCTGGTTCAGTCCTGTTTAGTGGTCTAGTCCTGGTCTAGTCCTGGTTTAGTCCTGGTCTAGTCCTGGTTTAGTCCTGGTCTAAGTCCTGGTCTAGTCCTGGTTTAGTCCTGGTTTAGTCTTGGTTTAGTCTGGTTTGGTCCTGGTTCAGTCCTGGTTTAGTTGGTTCAGTCCTGGTTCAGTCCTGGTTTAGTCCTGGTTTAGTCCTGGTTTAGTCCTGGTTTAGTCCTGGTTTGGTTCTGGTTCAGTCTTGGTTTGGTCTAGTCCTGGTCCTGGTTAGTCCTGGTCTAGTCCTGGTTTGTCCTAATCCTGTTTTGAGTCCTGGTTTAGTCCTGGTTTAGCCCTGGTTTAGCCCTGGTTTAGTCCTGGTTCAGTCCTGGTTTGGACCTGGTTCAGCCCTGGTTTAGTCCTGGTTTAGTCCTGGTTTAGTCCTGGTTTGGTTCTGGTTCAGTCCTGGTCTAGTCCTGGTCTAGTCCTGGTCTAATCCTGGTCTAGTCCTGGTTTAGTCCTGGTTTAGCCCTGGTTTAGTCTTGGTTTAGTCCCGTTTTAGTCCTGGTTCAGTCCTGATTTAGTCCTCGTTTGGACCTGGTTTAGTCCTGGTGTGGTCCTGTTTTGGTCCTGGTTCGGTCCTGGTTCGGTCCTGGTTTAGTCATGTTTTGGTCCTGGTTTGGTTCTGGTTTAGTCCTGGTTTAGTCCTGGTCTAGTCCTGGTCTAGTCTTGGTTTAGTCCTGGTTTAGTCCCGGTTTAGTCCTGGTTTCAGTCCTGGTTTTCTTGTTTTAGTCCTGGTTTAGTCCTGTTTTAGTCCTGGTTCAGTCCTGGTTTAGTCCTGGTTTAGTCCTGGGTTCAGTCCTGTTCAGTCCTGATTTAGTCTGTTTTTGGTTTTTAGTCCTGGTTTAGTCCTGGTTTAGTCCTGATTTAGTCCTGGTTTAGTCCTGGTTCAGTCCTGGTTTGGTGCTGGTTCATGGGTGTAAACTCGTCTGTGTCTTGTTCTGACACAGCTCAAGATCAACCTAAAACTATTCAGAAAAGTTTTATTTCTGTTTTGTGAATGTGTTTTTTTTTAGGACTGATACCTGCTCAAATGAGTATCTAGTTTCGAGACTAGTTTCAGTATCAGTTAGTTTGTGACTTTTGATACTTTTGACAACTCCTCTAATCTTTGACCAACTTCATGACATCAGACTTTCTAAATGATAAAGTAAAGTTAACATGACACAAATAATATGCACATTAGTAGAGAATTAGCCTTTCTGTGCTGTGCTACCCAGTCCTACTTCATCAGAGGTATGTATAATACTCCCTACAACAGAAGCAGAGACTGTCACACTGTTGGGTTCATGTCTCCTGGTGTTTGGTCCTGTTCTGATGGTAAATGAACTTCTCCTGCGTTAGAACTTCTACTTCGAACTCTCGGGCTGCTTCACAACACAAAATCGACTTTTTCCAGCTTTTAACCGTGTCGTAGTTGTTTCTCCTTCTCGTTTCGCCTCTCGAAGTTGTACTTGGAGTGATTTATGTGTGTTTGAGTCATCTTTAAACTCCTGTTTTCACCGCCACCAGCACAGGCCCACTGCTCTGCACTTCCTTCCTTCTTTCGTTCTCTCTGAACTGCTCGGCTCTTCTTTACGATGACGTTTACGGCGTTTACTTGCAGCGACATAACGATCCACGAGTGTCATAGATTTACGTATCTGATGCAAGCACAACGTCGTCTTTTTGCTTTCGACTAATGTGACCTGAATTAGAGATCGATCTGTGTGTTTTCTCACGACTGATGACCCATGAATCCTGTGCATATTTGGGGGCCGATATGTTGGACCAGTTTTGATTATTTTCCCCAAATTATGAAGTTAAATTTACTACAAACTTCCCCCAAGCCCTTTTTTAAACCTCTAAGAGAGCTGTGTAGTCATGATTTGTGCAGTTATCTCTTGTTTTAAAGTGTTAATATAAAGCTCTGTGTGTATTTTTAGGCAACAGATCGACCAAAGCAAAATATCCGCCTGTGCTTGAGATTTAAAGCCAGTATGGCAGATACGAAGATACGATAAAAACTACAAATATCGGCCTGTGATGGAGATTTAAGGACGATAGCCAGTAGGGGTGGTAAAATATCGATACACCGATATGTATCGATATTATTACAATCGACACGGTATCGATTCTCCGTTTTCTAGTATCGATATCGATATTCCCCCCAGACCTTACTCTTTACGGATGAAGAGAACCGAGAAGAAGAGAAGCGAAAATGTCAGAAAACATTTTTCAACCACCTTCCTCCCTCTAGTTAAAAACATGCATTAATCAAAAAGCACTTTATTATGTTCTTTAATCTTCAATAAATGGACGATAAATGCACCATCATTTTTATTTATTTTATTTTTTTTGTGAAAATTGGGTTGACCATTTAAGTACGGTTGAAGGCCTTTATTTTTATCTGAATCGTATCGTATCAATTTGAAATATATTGTATCGAATCGTATTGTATCGAAATGGCACTGTATCGAGATACATATCGTATCGTGGACTGTGTATCGAGGTACGTATCGTATCGGCAACTTCTTGGTGATACCCAGCCCTAATAGCCAGTGTGCTAAAAACTGCAAATATCGTCCAGAGGATATATTGGTCTATTTCTAACTGAATAATCATGATTATGGAGAAACCAAATATTGTTGTGGGTCTAGTCCAGCCATTTGGACCCAGTTTCCACGAAAAAAAAAAAGACAAACACCAGGAGCTGCAAATACTTTTAAGTAGATAACACTGTATATATTGTTTTTTTTGCATCTTTACTCTTTGGCTAAACGACTACAGTGTGTTTCTCCTGATCCTCTCTGCACAGCGGCTGCACATCGGGGCCGTCGTCTGTGAGGAGAGTGTGATTCTTATTTTGAGTGATGAGAAATGATAAAATGTAATTCTATTTTAATATTTCACTATCTAACCCACTGACCCAGTCTGGGCAGCACCTCAGTGGGCTTCCCTTTGTCAGATCTCTGTCAGGAGTAGCTAGCTGGAGGATTAGCGTAGCATCTAAAGAACCGAAATGGCCTATTATTTCCTTCTAATGACTCTGCGTTAACTGTGTTGGTCAATGGGCTTGATTGTTATTGACCAGCGACTGTCTCATGGTTTGTTGATTTAACCAATAGAAAGTTGGAAAATCAATTCGGTTTAGCCCAACGAGGAGCGGAGATTTTGGACTCTACAAAAAAACAATTAATGGAAATGATTTGATTTATCGCAATTATCAATCAGCCATATATTTCTGACTTTTGTATTGAGGATAGATGGAAGTACAGCAGAATAATGGCTCTTGTTACTAGTTTAATTTAAATGATTCGTGGTTAAATGGTTGGACAATTATGGGTTTTTATTGGGGTATTTCTCACGAAAAAACCCCCCAAAAAACTCACGAAATGGACGTCGTCGTTGGCCACTCTTCTTCAGATCTTGATCAGAAACATCTCGCTGGTGGAAAACCCAAACAGACACAGGAAGAACCTAAAAATCCCCAGGAGTTGAACCTAAAGCCTCCTCGTTTTGAGGCTCTACGAGTGCGAAGAAACCATCTGGAATTTTGAAGTGGTTAAGAAAAACAAAAACCAAAAAGCAGCTAATCTGTGTCCTTGGCGAATAAACGACACGTCCCATTTATGAAGTCAACAAGTGCCATTTTGAGTTCACTTTTTACAATAATTTTCGATTGGCTCCAAATTGAGGCAAAACCTTTTAAAAGCAAAGATAGACACACGGCGACGTCGGCACTTTGGAGAATATACAAGAAGGTCACAGCCATTCGGGTAAAAGCCAAGTCGAAAACGCAGGCCAAAAATATATTCAGAAAAAGCTACCTTCAAGACGCTAGCAGAGCCAAGCGCCGGCATGCTAAATAAACCAACATTTTTGAATTATTAAAAAGAGGTGCGTCGCTATCTCGTGTAATTAGGACAACCGAGCTGCCATAGGAAATTGCTATCAGACAAATATAGCCGTTAAGAAGTGGTTATTTTGGGCCGTTTGTAGCGATCGTGCCGTAATTGTGGGTGATGGGGAGTTAATTTTCAAAGTCGATCTTTATTTAACTCTTGTACGATTCCTCGACGCTACGACACTGACGGTGACTTTTGAGTAATTAACCGAGAAATCTTAAGTTAAAATTAGTTTTGTGGTATTTTTGGAAAGCGTGAGGCGCAGTCGGGTTACGGCAGCTGTCTCCACGGGTTTGGAAACGAGGAGAAATTGGAATTGTTGCCGTAGCAATTAACAATTTAAACCAAACTGTTGTGGGTTTTGAAAGTTAAATGTTGCAGATAAAAGGAAGCTGAAGTCCGTGAAGAGGCTGGTTTGCTCTTAGCTTAAAGGCTAACCGTCTATTTGACTGTTTTATGAAGAAGTGAAATAAAAAAAAAAGATGATTTGGTGTCAAACGCTTATTTAAAGTACTTATTTAAATGTTGAAAATAATGATATAGTCTAATGTAAAGCTGTTAGCTAATATGCCATCTGTGCTTGGGCGGAAAGTTATGGCTAAATGGCTCTTGCTAACAGCTATGTAGCTACTAGCGTTGCTTTTGTGTGGTTCAAGGTTTGTTTTTTGGGGTGTTTTTTTAACTATAATTAAAAAAAAAAAAAATATTATTGATTAGTATATCTTGAAATGTGGCTTTGACATTTCAAATATTGACTTTTTAAGAACGACATTAAAACGTTTGAATGATGTTTGATGAAATGAGCCAAGAATCTCAGCACATGTTCGTCGAAACTAAAAGGTTAAATGAATAAGAAGTTTGCCCTCTGCGTTTGACCCGTTTTTCAGTTCCACTGGGGTAAAACCATAAGGAGCAGAGCCGACCCGAGGGACCCATCTCTGGATCTTGAGCTAGTCTTGCTCAGCACTACCTCAGCCGGAGGGTTTGATGTGTTGCTCATTCTTTGGGTTGACGGAGTAAAGTGGAGTACCCGGCGAAAACCCACCCAGACTCAGGGAGAACTTGCAAACACACGTGGGCCACCCGGGGATCAAACCCAGATCTTTCTTGCCGTGAGGCGTGGATGCCCCTAACTCAGCCACCACTTTGTTTTTCCCTTGTGCCCTCGTTCTATGATCCCCCAGAGTGTCATTTTTAGCCATCAAGTAACAGTTAATTATTAAGAAATTAGGCCCTAAACCTAAATATTACTGCGGACATTGTAGTTTTTATGAGGATAAATGAAAATGCTTTAGATTTGTATACCTCACTTTAGCGTTGGGCCATACATTTGAGCATTTAGCGTCAAATTAAAATTACCCAGCAGCCTGCACGCTCTTTGGAGACCTGCCATTAGACCTGAGAGGTAGTTTTCCTCCACTTAGTCTGTGCCGTAAGTAAAGTCCATCTGCCCACTCGCTATAAGAGCCGTGGTCTTCGATGGCGTGGTATCGATCACGTTTACCTCTCCTGATGTTTTAAGTGTGGGACTTTTCACCGCTGATTCTCGCCTTGGATGTAGGAACATATCTTCTGTTTGTTCTCCGTTTGGGTGGTTTCCAGGGGAAAGTGTTTTGTTGGGAACCTTTGTGACGACTCCCCGTCTGCTCCAGTCCATCTGTCTCACCGTATGTTTAGAGTTTTCAAAACAAATAAAGACACTGGACACTTCATTGTTTTATTTTAAAAAGCAATGTTATAACTGTAGTCGGCAATTTGAATTTGACAATAAATCTAGACCATTTGTTAATGAGTCCACCGAACTTAAAGCTACAGTATGTAACTTTCTGGACGTGACAAATCTCCTGCATGATTACACGGAAAGAGAAAGTTATTCCAAACTGTGGACTGTAGCCAAAGTAACAAAATGTCAAATAAGAGTCAGGATTTTTGCAGTGCGATAAAGAGAAAAAATAAATTAATTAATAAGAAAAAAATAAATGGAATTAATAATAATAATAATAATAATAATAATAATAATAATACATAATAATAATAATAATAATAAATAACATAAATAAATAACATAAATAAATAAATAAATAAATAAATTACATACATAAATAATAGTAATAATATATATTTTTTTAATAATTTTTTCGAGCACATGTATCGGTTACACTTAAAGCACATTTCACAAATTGATCCTTATTTTATCTCAAAAAGGAGTGGGAAGAAGAAAACTTATTAAATCCCACTCCTAATTAATAATAATGGTTGCAAACGAGGAGACTTATTATTTGAACCTTTGTAACCAAATATTTCCTAGTTAAACTCAAAATTTGCATTTAAGCAGTAATGACATACACAGTTTACTTCTTATTAACACATCAAACTGTCTGAAATACACTCGCAGATATAAAACCTGAATTTGAATATATCTTTCTAATCTTCCTTCATCCTGACTCACGACCTGGATGAGCTCTTGTGTGGATCAGAAGTAGCAGCCTGTTCTCCGGTTGGACCCTTGGCTCCCGCTGGCTCGGCAGATGGCCTCAGTGTCAGATCAGTGCACCTTTTGGACACTACACGCCTCTCCCTGCATCTACCAAGCATCACCTACCACCATAATCAAGTGCTCCTATTAAAAAACATGTAAAAATACAGCAACAGTCCTGACAAAAGAACAAAAAACAAAGAAAAAGTTACGTAATTGTAGTAAAGTAAATTTTTATATTGTAAACGCAGCTCTTAGGGTCATAACCGCTGTGTGCTGTTCACATCTACTTGTTTATATCGTTGCTGAGCCAGTTCCGGTGTGCTGTTAGCATGCTAGTTGTTGCTATTTTGTGAGATTTTAAGTACTGGTTTAGAAATACTGTCAATCAAACCTGTTGCTAACGCTAGCGGGAGTGACCTCAGGGAAAGAAGGCGCCTGATTTGTCTGTTATTAATGTTCATATCTTGATTTTTTTGGACATAATAGTGAAATAAAAACACCAGGATCAAGTAAAATGAGTTAATACGAAAATTTTAAGACCAAAATGACGAGTCTGACAGCAGCAGGTGCACAGAGAGGGGCGACAATTTCTCAATACAAAGTGAATTGGAGCCAGAGTTGCTAGCAGGTTAGCTATGTCCATGGTCTTGGTACCACCCTCATGAACCTGTCTGATCTTGAGTAAGGATCCTAGTCAAGAGTACCTAGCTGGTGGATTAGCCTGACGACGATTTTCACAAAAAACATCATTATTAACATCATTATATTTAAGATTTGACAAAAAATCTTGCTCATTCTTGTCTATTTTTGTGATTTTGGTGAAGTTTATCATTGTACTTCCTGGTTGTACATGAACAAAATGACACAAAAGTTATGATTGGACTAATGAAAATAAATGATAACACCTTTTTTTTGTTAAATCTGTCAGAAAAACACTCCTTCCTTATGCATAAATTGCGCTGGCTTTTTCATGGATTTTCCACTGTTACTTTTTGTATTTTTGGGTTTTTTTTCAGCTTTTTCCCCACAAACTGACACTTAACTGATGTAAAACTATGATAAATATTTACCACAGGCACCATCAGCCAACCCTGGTCATAATTAAACATGAAAACCTGTCATATTCCCTTTAATTATGAAACATATTCCACGTATTCTGCTCCTCGGATCTCTCCATCTTTTCAGCTGAAAACTATTTGCATTTATTTGTTTACCTGGACGTGTTATAAGTGTAAGGTAAATGGAATGAATAAAATAACCCGTATTTGCGTAGGAGTGTTGCTATG
Organism: Periophthalmus modestus; assembly: GCA_019594935.1. Lineage (NCBI taxonomy): Eukaryota > Metazoa > Chordata > Actinopteri > Gobiiformes > Gobiidae > Periophthalmus > Periophthalmus modestus. The sequence continues at coordinate 28,366,629 of JAIEZT010001328.1, forward strand.
GAAATTTTACGGTTTAATGCTTTGTTTTGGGAAGGTGCGCTAGGCTAACTCTGCTTTTCTAGCTTAGCTTTTAGCAAAAAACACCCCTGGAGTTTTGTTTTGGTTAATAATAAATAAATTGCAAATTTGAATAAATAATTGTGTTTATTATACGGGACAGAATCCATTCATAAGTTTTACCCGTTTGCAAAATACACGTGTGTAATATTTTGATTAGTTTGTGACATAATTATCCGTGTTTTTCTGTTTTCTCTGTGACATTAAATTCCTGATGTGCCCATGACACACATGCATTGTATAAATGGACATGGCTAACCTGCTAGCTGCTGCGTTCCAAATAAGAAGTGATCATGGGCTCCACTGACTCTGGCTCCAGTTCACTTTCTATTGAAAAGCTGTGTCTCTCTCTCTCTGTCCCTGCTGCTGTCAGACTCATTTTGGTCTTAAATGTTCATATTAACAGTCTACATGATCTTGTTGTTTTTGGGTTTTTTTTGGTTTTATTTTTTTTCTTAATTTTTTGAGTTATTCTGAGTTTTTTTTTTTGTTTTTTTTTTTTTTTTTTTTGTTATAATGAGTTCATTTTTACATTTTTTTTGTTATTTTGAGTTTTTTTGTTTTTGTTCTTTTTTTTTGTTATTTTGAGTTGATTTATTTATTTATCTTTTTAGTTTATTTTCTTCATTTTTAAAGTTATTCTGAGTTTGGGTTTTTTTGAGTTATGAGTTCAAAAAAAATTTTTTTGTTAGTTATTTTGAGCTGATTTTTTTTTTTTTTTTTCTTGACTTTATTTAGTTATTTTTAGTTTTTTGTTTGTTTGTTATTTTTTGTTAGAGTTTATTTTTTTAAGTTTATTTTTGTTTGTTTTTTAAACTGTCCCCTCTCTCTGTCCCTGCTGCTGTCAGACTCATGTTGGTCTTAAATGTTCGTATTAACCCTCTACATGATCCTGGGGTTTTTATTTCACGTCTGTGTCTGTAAATCAACATATATGAACATTAATATCAGACACATCAGGTCCTTCTTTTCCCGACGTCGCTCCTGTTAGCGTTAGCAACAGGTTTGATTGACAGCGTTGCTCGGCGCCTGCTCCCTGCTGAACCGGCCGTGTGGGCGGGACAAATTAGGCAGACAAATAATAAGATAAAGAGAAGCGTGTAAAAATATAATCGAATAGAAACAGAATTTTTACAGAATATAGACGATGAAAAATACTGTGCAACATTATTTTTTTGTACAACTGACAGTAGTAAAAGCTGTGCAGACATGGTTGGTATCGTGTGTAAATATTCGAGCAGTTACATGTGCAGCTGTATTTTGACAGGTTAATTTAACAGACAGTCAAGAATAGTGCAAATTAGATTAAATTAAATGTATAATTAGATGCAAACAGAACACAACAGACTTATTTAAACCTGAAGAGCTGCTTAGACAAAGTTATTCCTCAATTAACCTTCATTTATAAGCAATTTTCATAACTTTCATAGGCGGAGATTTGCCGGCACAGTAATGCTAACAGCAATTAGCATGCTAACTGGGTACTTCCTGATTAGCAGACAAGACAAAGAGAAGCAAACAGCACACAGCAGACTTATTTTGACCTGAAGAGCTGCTTATACATTATATCTGTGCTGGGGCGAGACTCATTCTGCTCAAATACATGACAAAAACGGTTCAGGTCCTTTAAGATTAATCCCATATTGTGGAACATTTCAGACAAAGCAGTAACATCTCCATGACGACGTAAGTCACATAGGGCAGAAGTATTTAAGTATTCAAAACGAGCTAAAAACAAAAAAAAAAAACACTTAAATAATATATAAGACAAGCTTTCAAAACACCATCCGGGTACATTACATTATTTACCGTAAGTTGTGGAGAGATGCGCAGCGCGGTTGTGTCACGCCGTGTTTCACCTCGTACCACCACGGACCACAGCCCGGGGAGCTGGCGGGTTTTCTGCGCGTCCAAAGCTAAATGCGAGCGGACAGCATGACGTGGTTATATTTGGTCCATGAAACTCGGGGCAGCAAGATGGCCGCCCATGTCACCTGTGTGAAATTACAACAGGGTCACGGAGGTGCAGCAGGAGGAGAGGTGCCGTGGATACAAGTAATTGGAAAAAAAGTTACAGTTTTATAAAGTTTGGTGTAAGAATAGTTGGCCTGGTTTTAATGACTTGTGACATAAAGGTGCTGTACATGATTTTTACTCTCTTAAAAGCGTAAAAAACAGAAATAGTTCATTTTAAACAGTTTGCAGTGGTCCAAAGTTATTCCTCACTTACCTTCTGCATTCAGAGCATCCTAATTATTCACAGTGTTGAGTTTATAAGCACTTTTCAAGTTTCAGAGGCCAGTTTTTATTGTTTAAAGGTCCTATAATACACAAAAGTGACTCTTGTGAGACTCTGGCCATGTTATAATGTTGTTACTTCATCAAAAACAGACCTGGACTTGTGTTTTGTTTCATTCTTTTGTTTAGAAGAGATCGGAAATGATGATTCTAGTGAAGTGGATGCAGTTTAAAAACACGGTGGAGCACTTCCTGTATTACCACATGATGACATCACAAGGTGGAACAGAGTCTCTGTCGGGTTTGTGTGTTAAACATGTGTGAAACTAAACACAACCTTTGTTTTAGTCAGGAAACAACCTTGAATGTTCTAATACCTTGAAAAACCTGCGCTCCTGCTATGAGTGGGCTTGCCTCTCCACAGAGCTCACCTGTAACATGACCTGGTTGTCTTCATGAAGATGGATAAGTTTAAAACCACACTGTGCTGGAGACTTTACATTTCTGTGGTTCACCGAGCAATAATCACAATAATCTATCCTCCACCAAAAAGTCACATGGTGCGGCTTTAGCTGATTAGCGTTAGCATCATGTTAATAATAGCTTTGCTGCTAATTAGTCACTTTAGCGTGGTTCACCTCTCACTTTTGAATAACGACATAAGTTAGAATTAACCGGCTCTGTGGACAGCAGCATGCTAGCTAGGTCACTGTGTCCCAAAACACTTTTATCACTTTTATAACATTTGGAAAACCTAAAATAAACAACCTATTATTAAAATATAAAAATAAAGACTACCACATTTTTTATTTATTTTTTAATTTAATTTAATTTAATTTAGTTTTGTTTTATTTTGTTGATAGTTTATTTTTTTATTCTTTAGTTTTATTGTTTTTTATTTTATTTTATTTAGTTTTATTTATTTATTTATTCATTTATATTTTACTTCTACAGAGCTGTTTTAATATGTATTATGCCTCAAAATTAGCATTAGCGTTAGCACTGAGACACGAACCGGTGAAGTATTTTAATAAAGTAGTCAGTGTCAGTGAAAAACCATAAAGATAAAATTAGGCAGGAAGCAGTGACGCTACAGTGACGTTGTCGAGCACAAACTCCAAATATTTCTGCGTTTTTCTAGTTTAGATTTCAGGACTGGTAAAGGAGAACATTGTTATAGAAGGTTTCTTACTGAATATATTGCTTCTCATCTCAAGTGAAATTGTCTTCCAGTGGGGTGAGGAAATTACTTTTGAAATATGATACTTTTATTACCGCTCTGGCAGATTAAAAACAAAATTGGACAAAATTGGACCTTTCCAGGGGAGTTTTATAATGGTCTGGAGCTGTATATCAAACCGGCAGAAGACCTCATGATGATAGAAGAAGGAGTAATGAATTTTGTGCTGAAAATTAATTTCTGTGATATGGAAGAAAATGTGTTTTTAGTATGAATGTGGCATCGGAATTTACACCAATCAAATATGAACGATTTCCTTGGATTTCAAATGGTTAAATTTCAAATATTTGAGATCATTTGTTGCATTTTTGCACATTCGACGTCTGAAGTCTGATGTTTCGCGTGGGTCTAACCTCTCTGGGGCGTGTTCCTCCTCCTCTTCCTCCTCTTCCTCCTCGTTGTCATATTTTTGTTTACTTGGCGTTTTTCCCCTCGGATACGGTCCACCTGTTCGCCTTTTGATTTGGCTCCCGTCAAAGCGTCGCTCAGTCGTTGTCGAGAACCTTTTCACACCGATGTACGTCTCTCCTCTGCTCTCTATTATTAACACGCCCCATTCTGTGCTCGAGTCCATTAATATGTCTGCAGCAGGAGCCCCCTGTGGGTTCTACAGGGATATTGTCCTACAGAAATGAGATGTTATTGGGCCTGTCATGAGCACATCTCGGCTTCTCTGTGGCCTGTGGTAAATGACGGGTGTGTGAGTTCTGAACAAGACAAGTGTATGAAAGGAATAAACGTTTGAGGTTTTTAAAGGTCTGCATCTGGATTGAAGGCGCTGTGTTATTTTTTTTCACGTTATTAAAGAAGTAAGCAGATAGACTTTACGTGCTTCGTTTTATTTTTTTTTTTTGTTTACGTTTTTGAGATTTTATGTATTTTGTTTTATTTTACTTATTTGTTTTATATATTTATATATATTTTTTGTATTTTGTTTTATTTATTTTTCCTTTTTTTTGTATTTTGTTTTATTGTATTTATTTGCTTTACATTTTTTGTATTTAGTTTTATTTTATTTCCATAGATTTATTTTTTTATTTCCATAGATTTTTTTATTTATATATTTTTTTAAAATATTTTTTGTTTTTTTTTTATTTTATTTTTTTTTTGAGATTTTTTATGCATTTTGTTTTATTTTTCTAGATTTTACGCATTTTATATATTTTTTTGTGTTTTGTTTTATTTTATTTCTTTGTTTAAATTTTTTTTTGTATTTTGTTTTATTTTATTTTAAATTTTTTGGGAGATTTGATGCATTTTGTTTAGTTTTATTTTATTTTGTTTTCATAGATGTTTTATTTTATGTTATTTTATTTTTTTTTAGATTTGATATATTTATGTTGTTTTTTTTGTTTTGTTTTATTTTTGGAGATTTTGAGTATTTTGTTTGATTTATTTATTTTATTTTACACGATTTTTCCCATGCATTTAAGCATAATGTATCTCGCCCCAGTACAGATATATATTGTATAAGTAGATCTTGAGGTCAAGTGCGTCTGCTTTGTCCTATCTGCATTGAATCATAAATCTTTTTATTAGCCTTAGCTTTTGAATTTTCCCAGGATTGTTGCGTCACAGGTAAATCTCTGCACAGTTTTTAAGTCGATAAATCTTCATCAGATTCATTTCTGATGTCAAATTAACATGTCGGTGTATGTTCCTGTAACTATCTAACGTTATTTTTTCCCCCATGGTCATTCCCTCTGTGGCCAGTAGATGGCCCTACACTAGATTTCAGTTTGAGGACTGCAGCTGCTGAGAAATAATATCTAGCTCTTTACAAAGGCGTTATTTTAAGTCCTGAAGTATGAGATATTGAAACAAACGTACTGTCAAGAGCAGGTTTAAAGGCCAATAGCAATACAAATAATGCGATATACGTGTCCTGTAATAAATATAATAAACTGAACAGAATACACATCCACAAATATCCCGTACATTTCCCGCCTCGTCCCGCTGCAGCAGCCTGACTCACCCCCCTCTCTCTTCTCTCTTCTTGCCGTCTCTGGTCTGTTCGAGCGTCCATCTTGGCTCCATCACGCCGCCCTGAGCAGACTCTTTCTGACAGATCTGCTCCGCTCTGAGGCCCGAGACATGTCCCTGACCCCTCCACTCACCCGCCGCGCTCGTCCCACTGCGGTGACATCATCAAAGTGGGACACGGGTCTGCCTCGGGGGCCGTGACTCACCGGGCGACGGGCTGGAGTCGACATTTACACTGGCTGGGGTATTTTCAGAATGGGGCTGTTTGGTTGAATCATATGTTTGTTGTTGAGAGAATAGTCCAGGGATGTAGTAAAACGTGTGATTCATGTTCTGGTTTTGTGGATGGGGGAGTGGTGGAGTGGTTGGCGTTTCTGTCTGAAGCTTCTTTCTGTAAAACCTTTTTTTTTTCCATGTTAAAAACAGGTTTTATGAGTCGATGACACTTGATTTTTGACTTTTGGTCTTTGAGATTGTAAAACCCTCACTTATCGGCCTCAAAACTGGGACTATAGTTTTTACTGATAAGATTTCTAATGCTGATTTATTTTTAATTACAAAAAACTTTAGACATGATGGCCAAGTCGTTCGTTATAATTTGGTATTTTGGTTCAAGATGATCGACCAATCAGAAAGCAGAAGAGCCTCACACGAGTCTTCATTTGTGTTGCCAGTTTCAAAGCTGAAATCCAGTTGTTTTAAACCTAAAATGTCTCTCTCTGATCTGACTTGTCTCTACCTAAACCCCAGCACCTGCAGAACAATCATGACTCAGTGCTAGTGCAGCCTCTGCAGCTCAGGGAGTGAAGTCTGGAGGTTCTGAGCTTCACATGAACCTGTGAGAAACACTTGTTTGTGGTGTGTTTGTCATGTGTTTGGATGGAAATCTGTAGGAATATTACAGATAAATGCCACCTACACATTTGGGTCCACGATGAAATGTGACCTGACTTTTCTGAACAATCTGCTTCTGCATCAACAGTTGAATTGTGTGATTTAGTTAAAATATGGGGGGTAAACTCTCACTAGTATTATACCTCTGCTTACTCCTTTTGAGCATTGTGTAAAATTTGGATGTACAGTTTTTGTCTGAACCGGCTAATTTATTTATTTATTTTTAATTTTTTTTCATTATATGCCTGCTCAAATAAACAATATTCATTCATTCTTTTGTGTCTCTGCAGGTTAAGGCTCTGGACTCAGGTTCAGTTGTGATTGTTGCACATTTTTTAAAACTTTAAGAGCACAGGCTGCATACAGTTCATTTACTTGGCTCAGTTTTTAATAATTGAGGAAAATTATTTAAGAAATCTGCCTTTTTGCAGTTTTCATTGAAAGTACATGTCTGTCTGAGGGAGAGCCTTGGTGCTGGTGCAGTATATTCAGTATATTCAGTAGTTGCAGTATTTATTATTGCATTAGCCAACATTTCTCTATCAATATTTAAGGTGTATATTGTGGAGCATGGGTGTCCCGGGGGCCAAATGCAGATGCAGAGCGATCTTTGTTGGCCCTCATGTTGAATTAGCCCAAATTTTCATATACAGAACTTTTTACAGCAAATGTGCAGAAATGTAAGTAATAATAGCACAATTATGATCATAATCTGTTTATATAAATGGACATATTTAACCTGTGAGTCGCTGTGATCTTGAACCACATCAGCTCCACTGACTGACTCCAATCCACTTTCTATTGAAAAACAGCGCCCCCTCTCTCTGTCTCTGCTGCTGTCAGACTCATGTTGGTCTTAAATGTTCGTATTAACCCTCTACATGATCCTGGGGTTTTTATTTCACTATTGTGTCTGTAAATCAACATCTGAACATTAATAACTCCCTCCCTGCCAAAACAGCAGTGTGGGCGGGTAAGGGGCGTTACCTTACAACATCCTCGCTCCTGATTGGCTCTTTGGTTGCTATGATACTCATGCTCGGAATTCCAAATATGTACCTCGCCTCCAAATTCGTCCCTATAACCGCTCCAGCCTCGATGAGCTTCATTTGACCGGAGCTGAACGCTGTGGGCGACGTTACACTCCTTTAATCCGCTTCTTTAATTTTGGGTCTGTATCATAATCACTGGATAATGTTCCGAGCCTCATTAAAGGTAGAGCGGCTCTGTCGTGGTCACGTTAAATGCACCATCCGACCCACTGCACCGAACCGATCTGCGGCTTCAAATATGTTTTGATACACGGGCTTAAAAAAAAAAGTTTTGACTCTGCCGTTGTACAGCCATAATGAGCAGACTTTTTTACACTATAGTTTGTTGTTTTTTGGCGCTCGTTGATCACAGCTCCCAGAATGTTCTAAAAGTCTCATCTCCTGATTTGAGTAAAAGGTTTCGTTCTCACGCTGCCCTGTTGGGATGGACATTTTTAGCCTGTTTGGTTGTGCCCCCTGCTGCTGTCTGCTCTCTGTACTCCTCTGTACTCCTCTGTACTCCTCTGTACTCCTCTGTACTCCTCTGTACTCCTCTGTACTCCTCTGTACTCCTCTGTACTCCTCTGCTCCGGGCTGGCACAGGGACCACACACATCTACAGCGTCAGGCAAGACACCTATTAAAACGAGGAAAATCCATCCTCCGTCAAGCTGCAAAAATAATTCAAAAATATTTCACTTTTTTTTGGACAAATTGAGATTATGAGGATGATGAATGTGCTGAAAAGAGGGGGCTTTCTAACATGTTTTAACCTTGTTCCCTCGTTAAAATACATGAAAAGCTTTTAGATGTCATCCATGCATGTTTGAGTAATCTAGCGATCTCTCCCGGGCACTATTAGCAGTACAATCCTGTCCAAGACTCAGCCCACAAACTCACGATTCTCCATAAATCTACAAAAGCATGATACAAAACACACTACAACTTCACAAACCTGATACGATGAGCATTAGCGGGATGTGCGACAATTGTGCTGTGATAATGCTCTGAAGGGGGAGTGACTTAGTGCAGAGAGCAAAGGAAGGAGTAAAAAAGCACCAAGGTGACCTAAATATTAATAATATACCCGATAGAACTAAAATACCCCCTCTTTCAACCTAAAAAAAATCTATTGGTTTATCATACTTTATTATAACTACAATATTTGCAGCATTTTAAGGTGTAATTATTATAATATTGTCCATCGTTTTAAAGATGCATTATGTAACTTCTCTGCTGGAGGGTCTGCCGTCTGCCGTCTCCATGGTGATGTCACTGCTTTACCTTCAAATCGATCTTACTTTTATACAGTCGCGTGTGTTTTATCGTCAAAATTCATACGACGTGTGGGCTCGCTTCGAATACTACCATAGACATACATGCGTTTGGTTCACGTAGCTCAGTTTGCGGCGCGTCTGTCCACCGATCAGAAGGTCGGCAGCTCGAATCCCCGTCTCGACATAAGCGTCATCGGTAGATCGGTCAGATAAACTGTCTCATATCTTGGCGACGCGATTTCAACTCCCACAGGTGGACGCCGCTGTTGTTGTGTCCTTGGGCACGACACTTAACCCATCTCGCCCCTGGTGTCTGAGTACGCCGGTGTGTGAATGGCTGAGTGGGTCCTTGATGTAAAGAGCTATGAGTGCCTTGAAGGTGGAAAAGCGCTATATAAAAATTAGCGTTTAGCATAAGCGTTTAGCATGTATTGTGTAGCGCTAACGCACATTGTAAAGTGCACTCACATCTGGAAGTGGACTAGACTCTGCTCACTGCTGTTGAATCCTCCACACTCTTTTTAGCCTGTCTGCTCTGGAGCCTGAACTCTAGTCCGGATCTGTGCGCCGAGAGCTGCTAACAAAGACGAGAGGGAGGTGGCCGTTATAGCTGCAGGATTAGATGCCTCCGCTGATCTGAGTCATCCCCATCAGCAGAACAGGGCCTGGGGGGTGGAGCAGGACCACACCGGCCTGTAGCACCGGAGGAGGATAAATACTAGTACTGCAAAAAGAGTGGGAAGAATGTAGAGAAGTGGTGGCTTGAATTAGGGTTGTCAGACGTATCGAAACTAGATGCTGATTTGCGTAGGTATGGACCACTACAGAATGTGGACGACGGAGGAGCTACGCAGATATAAGGCCACGTGGTAATCACAGACTGTTTGTGTACATGGACAGAGCTAACACGCTATGCTAGCCACTGAAAAACCGTCGCCTCTCTCTGTCTCTGCTGCTGTCAGACTCGTCATTTTGGTCTTAAATGATCGGATTAACCCTCTACATGATCCTGGTGCTCATTTTTTTTAGTTAATTTTTTTAAATGTTCTTTTTTTATTGTTGATGTTATTTTGAGTCGATTTTTATTTATTTTTTTTTTTTTACTTCATTTATTTATTTTTGTTGTTATTTAGAGGTTTTTTTATTTTTATTTTATTATTATTTATTTATTTATTTATTGTTATTTTGAGAGGGGGGGTGAGTTTTGAGTTTTTTGTTTGTTATTTTATTTATTTTTATTTAATGTTTTGTTATTTTGATGGTTTTTTTTTGTTATTTTGATATTTTTTGTTATTTTGAGTTTTTTTTTTTGTTTTTTTTTTTATTTATTTTGGTATTTTTATTTAACTTTTTAAAATTTTTTTTTTTATTTATTTATTTTTTTGGGGGGGGGTTTATTTTATTGTTAGTTATTTCCAGTGTATTTTATTTAATTTTTTTTAAGCTGTGTCCCCTCTCTCTGTACCTGCTGCTGTCAGACTCGTCGTTTTGATCTTAAATGTTCGTATTAACCCTCTACATGACCCTGAGGTTTTTATTTCACTATTGTGTCTGTAAATCAACATATGAACATTAATAACAGACACATCAGGTCCTTCTTCCTCCAAGGACCAAACCACCTTAAACCTAAAATGGGATGAATAACTAACTTGCTCCAGCCCTCACACTTCTTTCCATAATTTACTAAGGATATAGAAAATGAAGGGTTTTTTTTTCCTTTTGCAATCAGAGCTGTGCATTAATACTGCCGCTTTTGCCTCCAATCAGAGCCTCAAGCACCCTCCAGTCTTTCACTCACATAATGCCCATACGCAGGGCTATGGAGGTGATGAGGGAGGCGTGGGTGCTAATGGGTGCTGCTCAGATGATGGGGGCTCAGGGTGGGGGCTCAGGGTGGGGGCTGGAGAAGGTATGTGATAATGGACAGTGCGCCAGAAAGTTCGCTTATGATTAAGAAACAAGTCATTCCTAAATGTTTTACGTTGAAATGCCTTCGGTCTTCACCACATTTAAATTTTTGTTTGATTAAAAATGTAAACTATTTAAAAAGAATCGGCTCCAAATAATGGTTTACAGAGTTCAGTTGAGATTTAAATGTTAAATTCCTTAAACATGACCTCACTGTGTCCCCAGATATGTTCAAATCAAATGTATCTTGGGCTGATAACAGTTATAATGCTGATTTATTCTTAATTACTAAAACACTGGACATGACGGCCGTGTTGTTCATGCTATAATTTGGTCTTTTGGTTCTGAAGATGATTATCCAGAAAGAACCTCATGAATCTCTCGTTTGTGTTCCAAAGCTGAACTCCAGTTATTATAAACCTAAAATGTCTCTCTCTGATCTGAATTGTCTCTACCTAAACCCCAGCACCTGCAGAACAATCCTGACTCAGTGCTAGTGCAGCCTCTGCAGCTCAGGGAGTGAATCAGGAGGTTCTGAGCATCACATGAACCTGTCCATAAACTGAGAATGAGACAAACTGTCCCCTCTCTCTGTAAATGTCTGTTGATTTATTTATTTTTTTGTTTATTTTCTTCATTTTTTTAGTTATTGTGAGTTTGGTTTTTTTTTTAGTTTTTTTTTTTTTTAGTTATAATGATTTCATTTTTACATTTTTTTTTTTTTAGTTATTTTGAGTTGATTTATTTATTTATCTTTTTAGTTTATTTTCTTCATTTTTTTTTAGTTATTCTGAGTTGTTTTTTTGTTTTGTTTTTGTTATAATGAGTTAATTTTTAAATTTTTTTTGTTATTTTGAGTTGATTTATTTATTTATCTTTTTAGTTTATTTTCTTCATTTTTTGAGTTTATTTCTGAGGTTTTTTTTTTTTTTTTTTTTTTTTTTTTTTTTTGAGTTATGTTTCATTTTTTAATTTTTTTTTTTTCGTTATTTTGAGTTGATTTATTTAATTTTTTTTTTGTTTTCTTGACTTTATTTATTTATTTTTTGTTATTTTGAGTTTTTCGTTTGGTTGTTTTTTTAGTTTTTTTTGTTAAGAGTTTGGGTTTTTTTTAAGTTAATTTTGTGTTTGTATTAACCCTCTACATGATCCTGGGGTTTTTATTTCACTATTGAATCGTGAAATCAACACAGATGAACATTAATAACAGCCACATCAGGTCCTTCTTTCCCGACGTCGCTCCTGTTAGCGTTAGCAACAGGTTTGATTGACAGGGCACTACCTACAACATCCTCGCTCCTGATTGGCTCTTTGGTTGCTATGATACTCGCGGTCGGAGTTCCTAATGTGGATCTCGGCTCCAAATCCACCTCTGTACCTGCTCCAGCCTCGATGAGCTTCATGTGCCTGACGCTGTGGTGACGTCTCACTCACTCAGTCACTTCTGTACAGTCTGTGCGGGCGGGCTGGTTTGTTTGTACATAATTTAAGATTAAGACTACCGCCTGTGTCTTGGTCTAGCAGCGATTGTTATAAAATGTTTTATGAAGCATGAACTACCAGCGCTTCATGCCCTAAAGATAATTAAAAAGCTTGAATAACAGCAACATCTGGACTTTGATGGAAAAGCACATAAAATATCTCTTACAAAAATCGAATTATCGCTCATAGCAGCAACGACACAAAAAAAAAAGACCTAAGCTAACCTTTATCAATGAAGCCCCAGCGATCCAAAAGCTGGCTCTTAAATGCTCTTTCGCTCAGGTTGTTTTGGAGGTTATATTGTGGCTCTCGACACGCTCAGCCATCACCGCGCCCACACGTCGCCCAGCTGTTCCATTAAACGCTCCACTCCCAGAGAAACAGCCTCTTTAGCTGTCAGCGCGTCGCTAATAGAGCTCGCCCTCTCCAGGTGCGCATGCTAACACGCTATGCTAATGCTCCGAATGGCCCGGGTACATTGCTTATGGCCCTAAACTGCCAAATAACCATTAACTGATATCACGATTATCCTTATGCGGCGAGTCGATGGCGCCGGCTGTGATGTTGTTACTTTGTAGAGCAAATATCTACTTAACTACCACATCTACTGTTTTTGCGACTACTGACAGCCACTAAATCAGGTCATTTTTATTTAGTTTGCCGTATTATCATAGTTTAGTTTGGGTAAATTAAAGGTACAGTAATGGGACTTCCTCGAGGAACCACGTCACCTGCTTAATTCCACTGAAACAGAAACTTACAACGATACTTCAACATTCTCCACAGATAAACATGTTTAGCTTTGTTATTGTGGAATATTATAGAAGGAACAACATTTCCATGGAAACAAGCCGGACGAGGCCCTCCTCCACATAAGAGTCAGGTTTGTGGAGATGCGAGTCCCTCACAGCGAGGACGTGTTTGTTTCTATGTTTTTCAGTGCAGCAAACGCAAACTTTTATTTTTGTCGGGCCAAAAAGCTACATACTGGGGCTTTAAATCCACACTATGTAACTTTTCTGGTATAAGGTCCACCGCCTGCTTGTCTCATGATCAGTCGAAGGTTTCGAACACTTTAAATGAACAATCGAAGGTTTCGAACACTTTAAATGAACGATCTGAGGTTTCGAACACTTTAAATGAACAATCGGAGGTTTCGAACACTTTAAATGTACAATCGGAGGTTTCGAACACTTTAAATGAACGATCGAAGGTTTCGAACACTTTAAATGAACAATCGAAGGTTTTGAACACTTTAAATGAACAATCGAAGGTTTGGAACACTTTAAATGAATGATCGGAGGTTTGGAACACTTCAAATGAACAATCGAAGGTTTTGAACACTTTAAATGAACGATCGGAGGTTTCGAACACTTTAAATGAACAATCGGAGGTTTCGAAACACTTTAAATGAACAATCGGAGGTTTGGAACACTTTAAATGAACAATCAAAGGTTTTGAACACTTTAAATGAACAATCGGAGGTTTCGAACACTTTAAATGAACAATCGGAGGTTTCGAACACTTTAAATGAATGATCGGAGGTTTCGAACACTTTAAATGAACAATCGGAGGTTTCGAACACTTTAAATGAATGATCGGAGGTTTCGAACACTTTAAATGAACGATCGAAGGTTTGGAACACTTTAAATGAACGATCGGAGGTTTGGAACACTTTAAATGAACGATCGAAGGTTTGGAACACTTTAAATGAACGATCGGAGGTTTCGAACACTTTAAATGAACGATCGGAGGTTTTGAACACTTTAAATGAACGATCGGAGGTTTTGAACACTTTAAATGAACGATCGGAGGTTTGGAACACTTTAAATGAACAATCGAAGGTTTGGAACACTTTAAATGAACGATCGGAGGTTTGGAACACTTTAAATAAACGATCGGAGGTTTCGAACACTTTAAATGAACGATCGAAGGTTTCGAACACTTTAAATGAACAATCGGAGGTTTGGAACACTTTAAATGAACAATCGAAGGTTTCGAACACTTTAAATGAACGATCGAAGGTTTGGAACACTTTAAATGAACAATCAAAGGTTTGGAACACTTTAAATGAACAATCGGAGGTTTGGAACACTTTAAATGAACAATCGGAGGTTTGGAACACTTTAAATGAACAATCGAAGGTTTCGAACACTTTAAATGAACAATCGAAGGTTTCGAACACTTTAAATGAACGATCGAAGGTTTGGAACACTTTAAATGAACGATCGGAGGTTTCGAACACTTTAAATGAACGATCGGAGGTTTGGAACACTTTAACTGAACGATTGAAGGTTTGGAACACTTTAAATGAACAATCGGAGGTTTGGAACACTTTAAATGAACAATCGAAGGTTTGGAACACTTTAAATGAACGATCGGAGGTTTGGAACACTTTAAATAAACGATCGGAGGTTTCGAACACTTTAAATGAACGATCGAAGGTTTCGAACACTTTAAATGAACAATCGGAGGTTTGGAACACTTTAAATGAACAATCGAAGGTTTCGAACACTTTAAATGAACGATCGAAGGTTTGGAACACTTTAAATGAACAATCAAAGGTTTGGAACACTTTAAATGAACAATCGGAGGTTTGGAACACTTTAAATGAACAATCAAAGGTTTTGAACACTTAAAATGAACAATCAGAGGTTTTTAACACTTTTGAGTCACTCATCAAGGCTTATAGAACATTCACAATCTTTTGAACTGGTTACTCTTCTATTAGTGGGCAGATGCTTTACCACTGTGTTGTAGGGCTACTTGCTATAGTGCACTGTTAGCATACTAGTTATTCTGAGCTTTACTTTGACGGCAAAACTCCCTGTGGCTTTTAAAAGTTGTGAAAAGCGATTTTCTTTGCCCTGCTTTTTACTGATGGGAACTTTATAGTGATGGGACTTTTATGGGATCCGAATCTTTTGAATTCATTCCTTTCAAAGAGCTGTTCAGAAGTCTGGCTCTTTTTATATTTATTTATATGACAGAAGCCAAAGTGAGAACAAATTTTAACAACCAACTAATGACAGAGCGAAGTGTCCGAGGCTCAGATGTGTTTAAAACGGTTCAGACTCGGAGTGGGAGTTTCCTCAAAGCTCCACGATCGTAGTAATAAGAATAATAATGATTTTAAAACGCTGATTCTTGTGTTGGCTCAGTGTTAATCAGTATAAAAATGCAGAAAAATAATTACTTTATCAACTTATCATTCAATACAAAATACATGGAACAATATTTTTGGGGGTCAATATTTATCTTCTTTATTTTCTTTGTACTACTGGGCGACTTTTAGTTATTTTTCTTGTGCTACGATTCGATTTAAACGGCAAAAATTGAGTCTCATGAGCTTTAATCCATGTTCTAACGCTGTTTTCCTCCTCAAAAAAACACCTACAGTTGTGTTTCGTTTCATTCAGACATGTTTGAGTGACACTTTTTTACAATCTGTCTACATCTCCAACGCTCAAAAGGCTCTGTTCCACCTTGTGATGTCATGAAGTGCTAGTTTTCATGTTAACATCAACTTTTTAACCTTTTGTCCAGGTCGAGGTCTGAAATAATCAAAGAAACTAGTGCAAAATGGGCTGTTTAAGCTTAAGAAGGTTGAATAAATCGCTTTTTTGATTCGTTACAGACACAAACGAAGTACTAAGTGTTGCGTTCTGCTGTGTATTTACTGCAGTAGCGTCTACATCGTCTTCAGCGCTTTATCGAACTTGAAAACTTGTTATCGTGACAGGTCTACCAGTCCCAGACGTTCACATTGAGGACCCCAAAGAGCCGTCTCGTTCGTCGAAGTCACATTGCTAATCCATTGCCTATAATTTCCTCTCCGCCTCAGCCTCTCTAGCTTAGCTCTTTTTTAGCTTCCTTTGAGCCCCTCTCTGCAGCAGACTGGAGCTAGTGTCTAAATTGTCTCCTCAATCACAGAGCCGGCAGAGTCTTTTCCCCGTGTTTGTTCTGTCATTCAAATGTTTACCTCCCAAACGCCCCTCTCTGTGCAATCAGAGCTGTGTGCGTGCGTTGTTAGCGTGTTTGGCGCCGTGATTGACTCAAATGCTAGATAAATAGATCTTGTATTTTCGATGGATTTGCCTTAAAAGAATGAGGGAGATTGCTGGCTGAGGGGACCTAACCTTGAACTGCTCTTGGTATTTCAAACCAGTGGGAAATCGGGTTGTGTATAGCTATGTTTTCAGATCTGATGACGTTAAATGTAGCCGACTGTATCGTGCTAATCGGTTTTGACACCCGTCGCTGTGTAAATAAATCTAAACTTGTATTAAATGCCCTGTACGTGATTTTTTTTTATTTTTTCCCATGTATTTGAGCAAAATTTGCCCCAGTACAGACATATTGTATAAGCAGCTCTTGCATGCTAGTTATTGTTGTTAGCATCACCGTTACAACTCCGCTCTGGTCTCTTAGCGTCATCAGAAAGTGCTTATAAACTCATCCTGGTGAATAATTAGCATGTTCTGAATGGATAAGATAAGGGAGGAGTAACACATACCATTGTTAAATCTGTTTTTTTAATGTGATTTTGAGTTTTGAGCAGCTAATTGGCTAATGTTAGCTAGCTTGTGAGTTAAATGTAATTTGAGAGGGACGGCACAAAATCAGCGGACCTGATGTAGTTCCAGCGAAGTCGGTTCTTTATGATCAAATCGTGTTAAAACAAAACTGATTAATGCAGATTAACTTGAGTAACTGCTTCAGATAGAACAGTGCCTCCAGTTAGCTTCACTCATAGACATTTATAGACACAAAATTCTCTCTCTATACTACCTGAAACCCTCTTGATAGTTCCTTTTTTTTTTAATTTTTTTTTTTTTTTTTGGCTAACGCTACAGCTATAGGGAAACTTTTTTAATAGTTTATAGAGCGCGACTGTTAGCATTAGCATCTAACCCCCATTTCATTTACACATGTCACGTCCAAAAGCTGAGTCCCACCTTGTGATGTCACCAGGTGGTAATCCAAAATCCTCCCGTTTTCAGCGTCATCTTCATCAAACTGATTCTTTCACCGCTCAGTGTCTAAACTCAGATGTAAATTAGCTGCTAGCTTTCACCAGCTATTACTTTTAGCCTAATTCAAGCTAACTAAACCTTTGAGTTAAACCTGTTGTGGGCTATAAAATCCTGTGTGAATGTGTAACCAATTAAAAGATATCGCTTCCACCATGTCCCGTACAGGCTAATTACGACATTGTCAAGTCAATTTATTTTTCCTTGTGAGAAAAATCATATTTTATTCCGTCTTTGCGTCGGTGCCGAGCTGCTGCCTCATTTGCTTCCACTACAAAGAATTTTCCTCCTGTCAATCTACAGTTTCACGCTCGCTTGAAATGTGCAACTTCAGTTTCTGTCACATTTTTACCTCAGTACTGCCTAACGACGTTTCTTCGTACTTGGCGCAGCGTTTCATACAGTCAGAATGGGTGAGGTGTATTGCCCAAGGACACAGCAACAGTGTTTGACAGCTACTCGAGTGAGGAAATTCTCTAAAATCAGTTAAGATGCAGAGAAAATGTTGAAGGTTCTGTATCTTATTTTGTTTTGAAAATTGGGATGCACCAATACGATACTGGTACTGAATATCGGTGTCGATACTGAAAACAGTAGCTGGATGGGGTATCGGTTCCATGATATCTGCTAAACCGATATCCTGGTTGGGCCTTTAATTGGATCTGACACATTCTGAGGAGCTAAAGTAAATCTAGACGATAAACAGCAATATTTAAACCAAATTATAAACAGAATTATCCCCCAAAAAACGATTCTAAACATCCAGAAATAAAGAAATGGCCGAATGCAACACTAATGAGTCATTTATCCAAACTTCTACAGCTCAAATCTCATCATATCGCAAAAAAATGACCAAAAATATCCCAGTACTGCAAAGAAAAAGTCTTCACGATAAAAACTGACCCCCAAAAATGTTGTTCCATCTGTCACGTACTGAACGATAAGTCGATGTTGAGTTTATCGTGACAAAAAAACGCAAATTTTAGTCCAGAACATCCCATAATGTTTGAACTTTTATTCATACAAAGCTGTTCAGTGGATATTTGAAGGAACTGTTACGTAACACAATTGGATCTCTTGTGTAATAAGTGAAATAAGTGCCCTGCTCTGGTATCGGTTCATATCTGATACTGGCAGATACTTAAAGTCAAAGTATTTATATCGGTATCGCGACTGAAAAGGCTGGTCTTTACTTAAAAAGTTAAAAATAACTATTTCATTTTAATTCATTTTATAAGCGTTTTTTTACAACCACATAGATACAAACAATAAAGACACATTCAGAGACCGGACTAACAGCAACTAGCATGCTAATCCCAGTTATCGGACAATAAAACGATGTATAATTAGATGCAGCTCACAGCAAACTTATTTTGACCTAAAGAGCTTTTTATGTAATACATCTGGACTGAGGCAAGACACATTTTGCTCAAATACAAGGAAAAAATCAAGGACAGGGGCTTTAACTGGAGTTTTGGTCAAATCTGACAAGTCTACCAAGCAGATTTCCAAAACCTTTTCATTATTTTACACGTGCAATGCCGAGTAATAAAATAGTGTTTGTAAATTTGGCAAACATTACATGAAAAAATATGTTTTAATGAAGCGCTGGAAAGTTTATAAGCCAAATATTCAAATTAATGCTAATTGTGTTGACTCTAGTGGCATTCCAAGACTCACCAGCCAAAACCAGACCTTCTACTTATCAATTTTGTTGCCTAATTGTAAATGATTTTAACGTAATTTCCTATTTTTGTGTTTGTTTTGTGCTTCAGATCGCCTGACGCTCCAGGTTGTTTCATGACGGGGTCGAGATTGGACTAAAACGTTTTGGAAATCATGCTACAGGCCCATGAGGACTGTCTACGAGGCTAAAGCTAAACTGGAATATTGGTAAGTGTCGCTCTGGCCTCACAGCAACAGGGTCCTGGGTTCGATTCCGGGGGGCGGCGGGGGGTTTCCATGTGGAGTTTGCATGTTCTCCCTGTGCCGATGGATTGTGTTTTTATGTTGTGAAGAACGGCTTATGAAGTTACAAGTTGTGGAGCTAATGATTCTGTGGGAGAAGCTGCTGTTGTAAAGACTTTGGTGCTTAGATCCTGGCAGGTGGAGCTGTTGGCGACTGACGGTAAAGCGGTGGAGATGAGAGGCTGAGGAGGTAGATGTTCTGCTGCTGCGGGAGAGGGTTGCAGCAGAATTACCGTTGATTTTGTTACTACGTCATGAAAAAGTTGTGTTTCTAAACCCCGTGATTTGAAAGCACATCAAACATGACCAGATCAATATAGCTCGTTAGCGCCATCTGGTTTAACCTTAAATATGTTGTTGTTTTGCTGGAATGTTCCACAGTGTGACTTTAAACCTCCACAGAGACGGTGATGCCAAAAGGCCACGTTTACAGGTCAGATCTGTGGAGAGGCAACCCTGTTCACAGTGAGAATGGACGTTTTTCTGGGTATTTTTAGCTGTAGCTGAATAAATGCAGTTTAATGCTGTAGTGTGGAACATTTCACAGAAGTACACCACCTTTTCTGGTTATATCGACCGTTCTCTCTTCACGGTTTTCACTTCAGCCCAGATTCCCCAATGCGATCACAACTTTTGAGCTAACGAGCCTTGTTTAGCCTTGTTAGCATGTCACAACAGCGCGATGTATTCCAGAAGGCTAGGCATGCTAACAAGTTCATTATGCAGCCTGAGGTAGCAGTAATCACCATTTAGCATCAGAAGCTATTTAGCAGTCGGTAACTCTTGTCTAATTGAGCCAGGGGTGGATTCGGATAAATATTTGCAAGAAGCGGCGCATTCGGACACTTCGGATACAAGCTAGCTTAGCCGAACTCAATACACAAAGGGTGTTTCTGGCTCGTAATAAATGCATGCTACTGGTGTTTTGGGGTGGACTGCTGTGTGAGCTAAAATGCTATTGATTTTCTGAGGCTGCGCGGGCGGGTGATAATGCTCGCTCTGTTTTGCTGCTTGGCACAGTGCATGGTACAGTGAGTTTGACTGACGAAGCTCGGACGGATTTGAAATTAAAAAGATTGCGAGATCATGGAAACATTCAGAAGTAAATTTAAAATGTAAATGATGTTAGAAGGCCATCGGGTAATATTTCTCTGTATCTGGAATGAGCAATAATTTTCATTTTAATCAAAATTCCAACTTGATGCTTTATAAGAAACTCAGGAATTGCAGGAGGGGAAATTAAGTTTTATTCCGTGCAGATAAATTAGATTCATCTTTTTTTATAAATGGCTGAAATGACAGGAAGAATGGGGAAAGGGATTTATAACAGATATAATAATTTGCACGTTTTATGAATTGTAAAACTTACAAAGACGTTTAGTCAAATTTAAGTTTTCAATATGTGAAGTTAGCACAGTTTTTACAAAAAGTCTATGGGAAGAATTTATGAAGAAGTGAAATTATCCCAGAACCTCAGGAGGTTTATCTAGTATTCTGAAAATACACTTACGAAAATGTGGTCATGTGACAGGTGGATTAGCCAATCAGGGACAGGCGTGGTCCGTCTGTAACAAAACAAATATGGCTGCTTACGAGTTAAAAAAGGATATAGTCATTACTAAAACTTCTTTGGCACAACCCATTCTCTGTGTGTCATTCCCACAGACCAGGGCTGTCCAAACTACGGCCCTGGGGCCAAATACTGCCCTCAGACCAATTTTTGTCGGCCCTCATGCCTCCACCTAAACTGGCCCAACTGATCAGGAAGTATTTTTACTACAAAATGAAGAGATTCTACCTCTATAACCTGAATAACGTCACTTTGCATTGTGACACAGACCTAAAAATAATCTTCTAAGTCTCATTAACGGAACAATGTCTGTGTCAAACCTGCATCGACTCTGGTCTGTGGCCCTCAGAAAAAAGTTTGGACACTCCTGCCATAGACTGTATGTATAAATGGACATAGCTAACCTGCTAGCCGCTGTTGCGTTCCAAACAGGAAGTGATCACGGGAGTGCACTTCCTGTCCATCGACTCCGGCTTTATTCACTTTACATTGAAATTAAAATGTTCGTATTAACCCTCTACATGATCCTGGGGTTTTTATTCCACTACTGTGTCTGTAAATCAACATATGAACATTAATAACAGACAAATCAGGGGCGTCTTTCCCCGACGTCGCTCTCACTAACAGCGGGACAAATATCAGATATCAGCTCCATAAATCTATAATGACCCTATGACCCTTTTTTCCGTTATAATGTTGTTTCCTCTTCACAAACAGACATGCAGTTGTGTTTTGTTTCATTCACACATGTTTAACTCACAGATTCTACATATTTCGGGTTCTTCTCTCAAACGAAAACACTCTGTTCCACCTTGTGATGTCATCATGTGGTGATACAGGAAGTGCTCCACTGTGTTTTTAAACTCCACCTTCACTAGACTCATTTGGATCATTTCAGCTTCTGGGATTGCACATCTCTACTAAACTAAAGGTAAAAGGAACTTGAAAACTACCACTGCATGACATCACAAGGTGGAACGGAGCATTTTGAGCTTTAGAGATGTAACCAAGACTTACTCAAACACGTGTGAATGAAATAAAACACAACTCCAGTGTGTGTTTTTTGAGGAGGTAACAGCTTTAGAACATGACTTAGAGCTTGCAAGAGTCACATTTTGTGTAGTATCAGACCTTTAAGATAAAAAAACAAGAACGTGGTTGGAAATAATCGCTTCATCTTTGGGATTTGTCTTTACATAACTTAGAAGCGAGTCGATAATTATGTGAACAGTTCCAAATAAATATAATTAATCGTAGCTGTGGGATATGAACGATTCCGATTGTCGTGTTCCCACGCTCCATGACTTAATCCCGCATTAGTTAATAACAGTCATTCATGTTTATTTGCTCTTCCTATTCGCTCGATGTCACAACATTCCAAAGCCTTGAACGCGCGGACCCCATTATTATCGCCTTTATAACTCGCAATTATGTCATGTGAGGAGCGCGGTTGTATAGGCTGCATTCACGCTCCGCCGTCGTTCTGGTTAACGGCGTCCCCACAGTGAAAGGACGTGTTTGTGAACGCCGGCTTTGATTTGTAAGAAGGCGCGGAGATATTGAAATGAATTGGCGAGGACGCTAAAGCTAATGTGAAGTGGAGGATACATTAGCTGCGTGTTGACAGTGGCAGCACAGAGGGCCTTTGTGGTCCAGACTGAGTCAATATATTACAGAGGGGGGCTTCTCGGTCTCCAGACAGTAAAGATGCACAGGCTTACATGGAGGATGTGGAGGATGGTGGTGTAAGAGATGGGTAAAGTTTGCGGAAATGGCGAGTAAAATAGAATGGACCGAGTAGAGTTTGACGAGCAGGACTGAGCCGCAACAGTGGGTCACGATAAAGATATTTATTGATGATTTGAATCGATGCGGAGGCTGGGTGGGGGCTCTGTCTGAAGAGGTTAGACCAGACGACTGAATCGATGCCTCCTCCTCCTCCTCCTCCTGCTCCTCCTGGGTGGGGGCTCTTCTTCTCTTCTTCTTCTTCTTCTCTTCTTCTTTTCTTCTTCTTCTTCTCTTCTTCGACTTCTTCTTCTTCTTCTTCTTCTTCTTCTTCTTCTTCTTTCTTCTTCTTCTTCTTCTTCTTCTTCTTCTTCTTCTTCTTCTTCTTCTTTCTTCTTCTTCTTTCTTCTTCTTCTTCTTCTTCTTCTCTTCTTTTCTTCTTCTTCTTTCTTCTTCTTCTTCTTCTTCTCTTTTCTTCTTTCTTCTTCTTCTTCTTCTTCTTCTTCTGCTTCTCCTTCTCCTTCTCCTTCTCCTTCTCCCTTCTCCTTCTCCTTCTCCCTCCTCCTTCTTCTTCTTCTCCTTCTCCTATCTCTGTAGATGATGAGAGATAAAAAAGAGCGGAGACGGGCGGTGTTGTCGGTGTTGTATAAACAGGGCTTCTGGGTAATTAGAGGTGTGGTTCATGTCATGAGGTCATGTCGTTCATATTAACTCCATTTTAAACATTGGAACTAATTTAATTGTAATAAAATATTTGTAGAATGTAATTTTATACTGAAAAGTGAGTGTATTCATGGGTTTTTCGACTGTTGTCATAGCAACCGAGAGTTTAAAACACTACGTAACTCTGAGGGTCCGCAAATTTCTCCACAGAGATGTTAACGCTTTGTCCGGAATGTTCCACAGTATGGCATTAAGCTGGTCTATCTCAGAGACAAGCAGGTGATGCTATTAGTTTTTTTTGTTGTTAGGTTTTTGTTTTTTTTTTTTTTTTGCGATAAAATGTCTTGGATTTTAATAAATGCAAGAATCTTTAATACCACGCTGCGGAACATTCAAGTTAAGCAATAACATCTCCATGGAGACGAGAAAGTCCCTGACCCTCCTTCAGAGTTATGTAGTGTTTTAAACTCTCGATTGCAACGACAGCGGTTCTCATTTTCATCATTCGAAAACACCTTTATATATTTATTTATTTTTTACTTAGTTATTAATTTATTTATTAATTCATTTATTTTTTATTTATATTCTTCTTCTTTTTTTTTTTTTTTTTTATAATTTGGCATTTTCTTTCTGAAGTTCCACTTTTGGCTGTAGGTAAAAGTATTTTCTGTGATAACGTGACTCTGATGCAAAACCCTGAGACGGCATTTTTTTATTTTATTTTGTTCAATTCTAATCCATCCAAAATTCAAATTGAAAGTATAAAAACACTAAAGTAAAATTTATATGTATTTAATTTAAAGATAAAGTTGGATACGTCTGTATAAATTATTAAAAGCTGATTAAAATGAACCAATTTGCAATTTAATCTGTCAAATTAGGGTAAAAAGTGATATTTCTACACAATTTTATTTTTAAATCAAATGTGTGTAACTTCTGGCTCTTGTTTCCATGGAGATGTTACTACTGTGTCTGAAATCTTCCACAGTGTGGCATTAAACAAAACGTATCTGATCTGTAACGAACTTCATAGAGATAATGGACACGGTTAATGCCATACTGTGGAACATTCTAGGGATTTTAGAACATTTTAGAAGCAAATGGGGCGGCTGCAGACATTTTTGGTTGGGGCGCTGAGGTCTTCAATGTGGGTCACTTATAAAGTTCATTTAGACTTAATTTAGAGCGTTCTACCGGGCTTAAGTTTAAATGTAGTTCGCCCCTGTAGAGATTTATAAAACCTGCGTATAAAACCTAAATTATAGCCTCTTTTTGAAGCCTCTGTGGTTGCCTTTTGAAAATGTTTAGTCGAGATTGGATGTGCTGAGAAACTGGGGCAGAAACCTTTGGGGGAGCGATGAGGGGGCCATTCGAGGGGAGGCTAGTGCCCCCTCAGCCCCCCCACGGCGCCGCCCCTGGTATCAGTTGGTACTACTTTTGATGGCCCTAATCAACATCTACATTTCCGCCCACCCTGCTCACATCTTAACTCCGCTCTGACGTAATTAACATCCATCTTTTGTGTGTTTCTTCTTGTCGTAAAGCAGTTTTCATGTGTTGGATAATGTCTTCGCCCAAACAAAACCGCGCGGCTGCATCTTGTTCTAGCCTTCTATGCTAATTGTATCACGCACTTGGCTGGTGTGCGCCGCATCTGCTAATTATACTCTTCGGATTTGAACAGCTGCCCTAAAAATACCCATGATGCCGTTCTTCAGATGCGACGGGGGGCTTGTATCCGTGAAGAGCGCCGCATTGCTATTTGCTATTTTTATTTGATTTTTTTGTAAACTTGAAATCACAAATCTGCATTTTGCCTGTTTTTTTTTTCATCCCTCTTCAGAAAATGTGAAAGTTGGAATGAAATAATAATCTCCACGTCTCTGCAGGCGGCGGGGTATTGTGTTGCTAGGAGACGGTTGTTGGCATCGGGGAGCGAGGGACCGCACATGAAAACGCTGGAGCGGCGCTGGTGGTGTGGTCACGATACAAAAATGTCATACTCGAGGAACAGACTCAATACCGATTTCTTTCTTTAGACAGTAGAATGTGATTTTCAACATAAATACCGTATTTTTCGGGCTATAAAATCCTTTAACTTTCTCAAAAATCGACAGTGCTCTTTATAATCCGACGCTCCTTAAGTTTTATGTATAAACTACGAAGCCGCGCCTCTTGATGGATTGTCGGAGCATTACAGTCGTAGTCAAGAACCTCGTGGAGGACACCAAAAAGGCAAGAAGAAGATCACTGAAAAGGAGATGCAACCAGAACACATCACCAACATGGACGAGGTCTCCTTCACCTTTGACCTCCCCGTGAACCGTCGAGAAAACAGGGGCCAGTCCAGGATCTAAACCCCCACAGGGAACGAGAATCATCTGTCACTGTCGTTCTCGTCTCCCAGGATAATGGACAGAAACTACCACTATGGTCATTTTCAAGAGGAAGACTTTGCCAAAAGAAAAGTTTCCGGTCGGTGTCGTCAACAAGACTAAGCCAAAGGTCTGGACGGACGAGGAGAAGATGAGTGAGCGGCTCAAGTGTCGTCCGAGCTTCAGGAAGGACAGAATCATCACTGAACAGCTAAAGAACAGCGACGAGACTCTGATAATGACGAGAGGGATCTGGACATGTTTGATGCCATAATCTGACAGTTTTTGTTTAATGCTCCACAGACTGTATAAAGAAGTGGACTAAGCGAGTTTGACGTCGCCCACAGCGCTGCTCCTTATGTATGAAAATAGACTCGCTCATTGATATATCACCTTATGATCCGGTGCTTTATAGCCTGAAAAATACAGTATATATTACCATGACGCCTTATATCTGTGTAATCCCTCAGTGTCCAGGGAGGTTCCACAGTGGTTCATGGGTGTTTACTCGTCTATGTGTCTTATACTTGTTCTGATTTAGCCATAGACTGTTTAAGAAAGTCGAGTGAGTGTGACGTCACCCACAGCTCCAGTCAAATGAAGCTCGTCGAGGCTAGAGCGGTTATAGCGGCGACAAGAATTTGGAGACAAGTTCCATATTTGCTATTCTGACCCCAAGTATCATAGCAACTAAAGAACCAATCCGGAGCAAGGCTGTTGAAGATAACGCTAATGTTCATATCTTGACTTATGGACAAAGTAGCCAAATACAAATATCAGGTTCATGTAGAGCAGGTTAATACGAATATTTTAATGTCAGAATGATGAGTCTGACACCAATAGAAAGTTAATTGGAGCCAGTGTGAATGGAGCTAGAAGCGCCTATGCTCACTTTGTATTTGAAATGTAGCAGCTAGCAGGTTAGCTTTGTCCATTTATATAAACAGTCTATGGATACAGGACAAAATCCTTCTAAAACTCTTCTCGAAACGCTCATCTGCCCCGTGAATGTGACTTTTTAGACTCCATCCCTGCTCAAATGAGTGTCTTGTCTCGATACTAGTTTCAGTATCTGACTTTTGACAACTCATTGTGCTGGTTATTTGGGTTGCACGGTTGAAATTGGTCGTATGGTGTTTGTTTCTTTCCCCCGGGACTAAATGGGGTTGTTGGGGACCAATTGGACCTCACGCGGGACACTTGTTTATCAATCCACATCCATTTGAGCAGCACGAGCCTCCATTATCAGCCCACACTCTGCTCCACAACACTGGTACAGGCTCGAGCAAGAGGATTTGGAAATGGTTGTTGGCAAAATTGATCCAGCATGATTTTGGCAGGATGTAGACGTTACAGTGGCAGAGCAGCTAGCTGAAATACTGAAAGTTGATTTTGAAACTAAGGAAAATGTACCAAATGATTATAATTAAAGGAACTGTGTGTAAGATTAAGTTTGTAAGATTTTAATTTCCATGAACATGATCCAACAGATCAAATGTAGCTTTTACTGATCACAACTGATTTATTTTTTTCAAAAACGCTGAACATGATGGACAAGTTGTTTATGGTTTAATTTAGCACTTTGGTTTTTCGAGATGATTAACCAATCAGAAAGCACGAAATCCTTTTTCTTTAAACCTAAAAAGCCTCTCTCTGATCTGATTGGTCACTACCTAAACTGCAGACAATCATGACTCAGTGCTAGTGCAGCCTCTGCAGCTCAGTGAGAGAATTCTGGAGGGTCTGAGCTTCACATGAGGCAGGTCGTGTGTGTCTCCATCTGCAGGTTAAGGCTCTGGACACACCTGGAACACCTTTTCAAAACTGTAAGAGCAGAGCCGACATGCAAATAAAGTCATTTATTTAATATCACCGTGTCGTCTGATATAGGTTAAGATCTAAAACTATTCAAGCTCTATTACAGAGCTGTCCAAACTACGGCCCAGGGGCCAAATGCGGCTCTCAGACCAATTTTGTTGTCGCCCTCATGCCTCCACCTAAACTGGTCCAATTGATCAATGCTAGTATTTTTACTTCAAACTAAAGAGATTCTACCTCTATAACCTGATAACATCACTTTGCATTGTGACACAGACCTAAAAATAATAAGTCTTATGTCTCTGTCAAACCAGTGTTAAATGCACCGTTTGACTCTGTATCGACACTGGTCTGTGGCCCTCTGCTTCAAACATGCTTCAGTGTGCGGCCCTCGGTGGAAACAGTTTGGTCGCTTCCTGCTCTATTACTTCTTCAAAGTCTTGTGGAAGTTACTATGAAACAATATAGTCACTTGTACCATCACTACTTACCTGTAATATGTTACACGAGTTAGTTCATTACAAAAGCAGCTTAGTTTTGTCATGAGGATTAATTTGTGTTATATTGTATAAACTAATAGAGATAAATACACATTAACTCAAATGGAACAGTGGGTAACATCTCCTGACGAAGCCCAGCGCAAGTTCTGTACAGCAAAAGTGCTAACTACTCTGCAACAAACCTGTCCACATGCTTGTATTGCATTTAGTATCAGTCAGTTTGGTCATAATACGCATTGCCCTTTATGAACACATGTCAAAACATTTCATTAAAAATGTCTTTGTGATTTTCTTGTATAGTTTACCCTTGTCATAAAGAAAGCTATTTAGTCCCATTCACCACTGACAGCCCCAGAACTGCGCCGCGTGAATCAACTTTATCCCTGGCTCGCCCGTCCAAAGTCCAAAACCAACAACCATAAAAATTCACATAAAGCTCAGAATACTGCCGCTTTCCAACAAAAGGCCATCTGTAATCACAACATGCTTTTTTTCTTTTCTGGTACTTGTTTTTCTTGGATAATAGCCCCCTCCACACTGCCCTCTCTGTCTCCCACCACTAGCTTTCATCTTGTGGCTTGTCGCGACCATTAGCTATGCCCTCTGGCTAGCTAGCGAAAAAACCCATTGACATTGATGTAGCATTTCCCAAACACGTCCCCTCATTCTAACCTTATTTGTCAATTGTGTGTGTGTGTGTGTGTGGGGTTACGCACTTAAGATATTTATAATCCCTTCGGCGTTAGCATTGTTGGCGTCTAATGTTATTTGAAGAAGAGAATTTGTGTTTTTTTTTGCGTAATAGTTTTGACTGCGTGGTATTGCCGTAGGGGGTTCTCGATGATGGTGGAAGGATGTCTCTAATTTGGCCCTAATGGGTGATTCAGCCATCTTGTCCCCGTTTCCGCGGCGATGCACTAGCGAAGCACTATGCATCAAGTCAATGACACACAAGCTAACGTTAGCGCTCGGACATCGGGTTAGGGAAAGAGCGGGAGGGCGGGGGAGGGCTAGCAAAAGCGCGAGGTGCACGAAGTATTGAGGAAGCAGTTAATCAGCGGCGTGGGTAATCGGATCATTTGTCGTGAGATTGGATTAGAGCATCGAACTTTCCCTCCGGCGAAGAAATATGGCGGAGGATAGCTTTCAAATGGTCGCTAGGTTTGACGGATTGTTATTGTAATACTAGCAAACGCAATGTCTCTATTCCAAGTAACAAGTTTCAATTTCAGGTTTGATTTAAAGCTGCTGTATATGAAGTCCGCCACCCGCTGGTGTCTGTAGACTTGCTATTCCTTTATCTGAAATGTTCCACAGTATGGCATTAAGCGTATCTATATGACATTCATTCAATTACAGGTGGTGCTACGTCGGAAAAATATATGAGTGGGGTCGCTCCTCCGCAAATCTGACCTGTAACTTGGCCTGGGTTTAGTGCTATGCTAGATCTATGCAAGATCTCCATGGAGACGAGTAGGTTGTGGACCCCTACCATAAAAGTTACATACTGCATCTTTACGTCCTGATCTTCATTACTTTATTAATGAATTTGTGCATTGTTTTTTACTTTTAACTTTTAATTTAATCTTTTTTTAAAGTTTGTATTAAGCGAAATCAGCAACTTGTTGTTTTGTTTTATCTGAAATGTTCCACAGTATGGCATTGAGCATATCTATATTTGCAGATGCGCTAAACAGACACAGAAAACATTCATTTTTATTCAGAATGAGGTCGCTTCTCCACAGATCTGACCTGTAACTTGGCCAGGTGGTGTTGTAAGTTTAGTGCTATATTGTGGAACATTCCTGGTTATGTAAGATCTCCATGGTGACCCGTAGGTTGCTGACCACTACTAGAAAAGTGACTTAGTGCATCTTTATGTCCTGATCTTCTTGCTTTGCTTCCAATTTAGTCTTTTTATGTTTGTATTAAGCAAAATCAGCAAGTTGTTGTTTTGTTTTAGGATTTAATTTAATTTTGAAGATGACATTTTCGGAAGAATAACCAGGCACGTTAAAGCGATTGATATGTGCTCAGACTGTTATGAACGAGAAGAATTCAAGCTTCTCTAATTGGGATGTTTATGAACTGTAAATATTCAAATCAAATGTTACGCTTTTGGTCTGTTGCATAATAATTAAGATGGTAATGAAGTTGATCATTTTGAGACATTTCTTATGTTTTTAAGAGAAGAAACCCTCACCCTGCTGTCCGTGGATTAACGGTTTGACAAAAATATCGATTTTTCTGACGAGCTTTGCAATAAAAGTCACATTTCAGAACAAGTTTGTACCATAAACTGTAAATATAAATGGACATGGCTAAGCTCCAAACAGGAAGTGGTCATGGACGCGCTGCTAGCTCCAAAAAATCGCCCCTCTTTCCATAACTGCCACTGTCAGGCTCGTTGTAATGGTTTTAAAATGTTCGGATTAATCCACACCACACGATCCTGGTGTTTTTCGTTTGCTAGCGGTGTTACCTTCAACAGTCTCGCTCCGGATTGGCTCTTTGGTTGCTATGATACTCATCAAATTCACCCGTATACCCACACTAGCCTCGATTAGCATCATTTGGCTAGAACTGGACAATATGGGCGACGTCACACTCCCTTAGTCCACTTCTTTATACGGTTTATGGTTTTATAAGGTATATTTTGTTGTTTGCAGACAAAATCACTTCAGCTACTTGATTGCTAATAGTGTCCATCCATATTGCTTTTCATATTTTAATTCAGACATTCAGAGCCAATTTGGCCCTCGATATAATTATATTTGGCCCGCAAGATCATATCAAGTATGTATTAGAGCTGGCCAGTATACCTTTAATACTACAAATCCCAGAAAGCTTTGCAAATGTGTTGGTCATTAGCATCTTCTACCTGTCGCCTCACTCAAAGTTAATCCACCTCTTCTAAAAATGTTTCAATACATATTTCGTTTGACCCGCAACTTAATCCCAGTTTTTAATTTTGGTCTTTCATGAATTTGAGTTTGACGCCCCTGTTTTAATTAAATTACAGTTACCCGTATTAATTAGGAACTGTTGTCATAGCAATTAACAATTCAAGACAAAATACTGTATTTTTTGAAAAGTTCTTGCCTGTAAACGAGCCGAGCACTCGCCCAAATCTGAAAGTGTAATGTGTGTTTTAAATGTAACTATTCCCCAATAATACACCAGACAAATATTGTGATTTCCACCAATATGTCGCTGTCAAAATATGAAATACCAAATTGTTCTGCTGTAGTTTATCCTGGTCATAAAGTTAAAGGTTTACTCCCGTTTATTCCAGACATAACGCCGCCATTGTCCCTGTTCTACGTGTCCAAAACCAACACCATAAAATTTGAATAAAAAGAGAAAACTAAATAGAAGAGGCGTCTGTAATCATATTTCAGTTTAGCTTTTGCTCCACTGAGAGAACTTTTACTATTTTATTAAAGTATTTTCAAAATGGCAAATTAGCTGCATGGCTATGGTTATGGCAACACGATGCTAACAGATATTTACATTTACTGATGGATGGAGTAATACCAAAATATCGACGTATCAATACTGCCTGAGATATAGAAAAGTATAAAATAAAAAAAAAAAAAAATAAAAAAAGATGGTTAAAATTTCCCCAAAATATAAAAAAAAAAAAACGTTTATCTTATTTTTTTCCTTTTTTTTTTTTTCACTAAATTGTTAATATGATTACACTAGTCTTATATATCCTTCATCTGTAGATCAGTTCAAGCTAAACTTCTGTGCACCAAGCTAAAACCACTGCCCCTCATTAGCATGTTTATTTCCTCTTTAATTGCGGCCATTAGCCTTGTAGATTACGTTGCTAGCAGTGATGCATTGTGGGTAGTATCCGGGTGTTTTGTGGTTACGATGCCGGACCGTGTGAGCAGGAGCACAAAACTTTATGCAAAACTCATGGCTGTATCATATCGGATCAATATCGCAACAAAAATCAGTTATCTGCCCGCGCTAGCATGCTTACATCCTCTTTAATTGCGTCGGCTAGCCTTGCAGGTAACGTTGCTAGCAGTGATGCATTGTGGGCAGTATTCTGGTGTCTACTAGACTCATAAAACAAAACAAAAATCAGTGGCGTTGCTGAACACTAGCATGCTTATATCCTCTTTAATTCCATCCATTAACCTTGCACATTACGTTGCTAGCAGTGATGCATTATGGGTAGTATCCTGGTGTCTGGGAGCACGGGTTATGATGCCGGACAGTGCGAGCAGGAGCAGCCGGGGGTAGGTGTGTCCCAGCGGGCCCCGTGTGCTGCAGTGCCTTCGTTTACATTCCACTCACCTAGCATAGCGCGCACCTAGCATCTCCTCAGCGCACACCTCTGCTCTGCCAAGACGCCATTCACTGTCCAAAACATACATATTTACCACGCTAGCTAGCTCATCTGACGCCGCAAATGGAGCTGTTAGTCTGCGGGGAAGGTACAGGGCAGAAATCCAGCACAAAAAAAAAAAATGGTGTTAGCATTAATTATCATTTTGTAGCTTTATGTTTCGCATGCGTAATGAAAATCTGGTTTTCTGGAGTTTCTGATTGTGCAGGTTTGGACAAGTAAAAGGGGAAACGAATGTGGTAAGGACAAAAATTCAAAAGGAAATGCTGAAAATTGAAAGTTCTCTGTGACTAAACATCTTAACTCCGCCCACAACCGCATTTCAGATAGAGCTGCTCCAATGGCTGTAAGCGGGGCAGTCTTGTGTGATGTCACCAAGCACTTAAAACTGCAGCGGCGACTGATCCACCCATTTTTATACATTTTTGAGCAAAAATCTGCAAATGCACCTAATTTGCGCAACATTACCAACAAAAAAAGACGTAGGAACAGTAGATATCGCTATTAAAACGCCATGTACGCAGTTTAGTATCGAAAAAAAGCGGATTTCGTTTTCACTTAAGTGCACTTCCAAATGTAACAGTTAAGCTAAAAATCCATGGACTAAATGACACATCACCAGGCGTAGGGGGCGCCATCAGGTACACGGCGCTTTGTTGCGATGACGTTTACGGCGACGTCAGCGGACATGTTCTTTTATTGAGTCGTTTTAGATGAACATTGCGATTTAAAATGTGCAGATTATAACATAATCCACGGGTGTCATAGATTATAACACAAGCACAATGTGTCTTTAATCATTTCTAATTATTGATTTAGCCTCTTACTCATCTGCTTTTTACAGGTCATTTAAATGCACCCAGTATGTTACATTTAAAGCACTATATTTTACCACAGACGGAGCTTTTAGCCTTGATATGTTTTGTTGTTCATTAAGGACTAAAAACCTTGATTTTTTTTTTGTTGTCACTCCATTTACTTCCACCAATGCCTCTGATTAAATACACTTTTTCCATCGATATAAGTTTGAAAGTGTCGGCTCTGGCTCTGGTCATTTTATCGCTGAAATAATAAATGCAACAGTTCAAATTGTGATTTCGATTTGGTTTTGGCAGGAGCTTACATGGCCTTCACTGATTAACATGTGTCTGTTAGCGTCATGCAGAGGATAGCTGTGCTGCTAATTTGCCGATTTGTCAGAGGGTTTTACGCTGAGGTGAGTCATTTGGGGAAAGAATATAAAAATAAAGTGGAATCTTACAAAACAGAACATACAAAAAGACAATAAAACGATAGAAAACCAGAGTCCCGCTCAGCTCGTGTTAAAAGCCAGAGCAAACAAATGAGTTTCCAACAAAGATTTAGAAATATTACAGATCAGGTTGTTGTAATTCACACAGGAGGATTGTTCCAGAGTCTGGGACCAGCTGCAGAAAAAGCCCCTCGAGGTTTTAGCCGGGACCTTGGAACATCTAAAATCATCTGGTCTGCTGAGCTCGAAGTTCTACAGGGAACATGGACAGACAGTATTATAGTACAACCAGGTTCTGTTCAAAGTTCACATTTTAAACACAGAAGAATTGATAAAAAGACTGGAAATCGAATTAATACAAGAATTACCGTATTTCCTGGACTATGAGCCACACTTTTTTCACAGTTTGTCCAGGGTGCGACTTTTACTCAGATGCGATTTACAAGTGAAATGATTCAAATCTGTAGTTCCACATGTTCGTTGTAGAGGGCGCTCTCGTCTCGTACCAGTATCTGCTCCTCCGGTACCACTGAATATTTAACATTTCAACAACATTACGGTAATTTAAAAGACATCGGAGAAAGACTCAAAAAAAAAAAGAAAGATCTAAAAGAAAATGGCTGGTGGAGTCGTTCATCTTCGACACGAGGATGAAGAACTCGGTGGATTTAGTGATTTTTTGGACTGAGATCCAGAGGAAACTTGTTGTTTTTTCTGCTTTAGTTTGTGATTAACTGTTAATATCTGACGTTAAAAAAACAGACACGTGTCAGTTCTGTCTGTGCTTCAGCTGAATAAATATAAATGTGTTACTTTAGTGTGTTGTTCTGATATTCAGCCTGTTCTTCCACATTTTATTCTGATTATTATAACTTGACTTTAAAGATAAAACGTTTGTTCTTAGTCTTGGATTTTGTAAAATAAATTTCCCCCAAAAGTGTGACTTCTATATGTTTTTTTCTTCATTATTATGTGTTTTTTCGCTGGTATTTCAGAATATTTTTGAAAGAATATGAAGAATACAGGGTTAGCAGTTTGTTTTTTTATGCAGAAGAGAATATGGTGGAATGTAACAAAGTGAAAGTACTAAAGGACTGTACTTAAGTAGATTTTAGAGTGGATACTTTTTACTTTTACTTCAGTACATTTAAGAGCAGGTGTCTGTACTTTCTACTCCACTACATTTTTTTTTTTAACTGAACTGAAAAGTAAAAGTAAAATATACAAAACAGCTTGAAAAAGAAGACGACAAAAGCACAAATCTTTATCAAAATCACTGCATTTGAAGCTGAAAGTACGCTTAAAATACTTTTACTTTTTACTCTTTAAGTACATTTTTAAACATGTATTTTTTTACGATTTTTTCATGTGATAATTTTACTTTTACCTGATCATTCTTTTGCTCTGTTTTTTGTACTTTTACTAGGAAGTAATGTTACTTGCTAATTGCTAATTGCTAATTGCGTCCGTTCAAACAGCGTTTTCTATCTGATTTCGTTTCATCTTACGACTTTATTTGACACCTAATCCAAGCGTTCCCGGTTTTAATCCACCAAA
Source organism: Periophthalmus modestus (assembly GCA_019594935.1). Taxonomy (NCBI): domain Eukaryota; kingdom Metazoa; phylum Chordata; class Actinopteri; order Gobiiformes; family Gobiidae; genus Periophthalmus; species Periophthalmus modestus. The sequence goes on from JAIEZT010001328.1 coordinate 28,401,566, forward strand.
ATGTGCAAATGTGCAGAAAATATCTTTTTAAACCCCACAACAAAGCGTGACATCGGAGCTTTAGACAAATCTGAGAGAATGTCGTAGAAACGGGAGTTAAACCATTTCACGTGGGCAGATAACAAGCCTCCTGTACTGTGATTCTAACCTCCGTATCCTTGACAACGGCTCAGTCCTTTGTTGCCATGAGCGATGTAAGGTGACGGCGAGGTTTTAACGCGAGGTTGCTAGTTCAATTGCCAAAGGTTGAAATGGTTTGCCAAACATTCTCACCTCTCCAGGGACCCATTACAGGAGGTCCACCTCGCTGCAGCACCTGGGTCTGTGCTCCCAACCTGTCGGGGAAAAGCCCCAGTGTGGACTGTTAATGTGAGCACAGCGCCACGGACAAAAAGAGGGATTTATTTAGATATTAAAGCTGTTTAAAGAAGCACGGGAGAAAACAAGCTCAGATTTTGTTAAACGGCATTTAACAAGGAGGAATTTAAAGAGGGAGGGTGATGGAAAATCAGCTTTTTGGAGCCAACTGTGTTATAACATCAAAAACGAGCCTGAAGAGGTTTTATACACTGGCCAAAAAACAAGAAAAAACAGCAAATATGTCCGAGTCTGTAGGTACGAGTCAGGTCTATGTTCAGCAACAGTCTGTGCTCGAAGACTGAGGTCAGCTGACACCTGAAGATACTGAAGGACCAGGTTATTCCATCAATGGATTTTCTTTTATTCCAACTTGACAATGTGAGGATTCATGAGGCTCAAATAGTGACAGAGGTTCAGGAGAATCATTTTCACACATGGAGCCTCCACAGAGTCAGACCTTAACCCCAGAGAGGATCTTTGTGCTGGAGAAGCTTCGTGCAGCGACTCGACCATCATCAACGCAACATCTGCAAGAAACATTAATGCAACACTGGATGGAAATAAATCTGTGACGTTGCAGAAGCGAAATTGAAACAAGGTCACACAGCGAATGAGCCGTGATCAAAGATAAAGAAGAACAACCAAATATTAGAGTGTGTGAACTTTTTTGTGGTGGCAACTTATCTTTTTTGCCCAGGCATGTTTCAGTAGGCATCCAGTAACCAGTGATCTCTCCTGGGCCCTATTCAAATCCTACACTTAGCAGAACGAGTCTATATATACAAAATGAATATATATAATAATAATGTACAAAAACATGATACAAAACTGTGCACAACAACTTCACAAACCTGGTGCGATGTGCGTAGTTTCATTAGTTTGATGCAACCTATAATGTGATGGTGCTCTGAAGGGGAGTGAGTTAGAACGGAGAGCAAATATAGCATTTTCAAAACTATAAAAGGTAACATGGTGATGTAAATATGTGTTAGAAGTAAAATAAAATAAAAAATAAAATAAAAAACAGAATACAACTGATGCAGACATAAGTGATACTCAAAAAATTAATAAAAAATAAGTCTTAAAAATAAGACCTGCCTGGAAGGTCTTGGGTAGATGGCGCAATTATCAAGTTGCAAACAATAAAATATATTGCGTACGTCTTGGAAAACTCTTGTACTGATGGTTTAGACCTGTACAAACATGTTCTGAAATACAGATTTCAGAGTTCTCTCGTATGTTCTCACTTCTGGAGTTAAAACAGATATTTTCAAAGTAACAATACTGCACAAAATGACACGGGTCCAGTCGTACAAAGGCTCGAGGTGTGCTGCATAGTGAAATAAATAAAGTTGACGTCAGGGGCATCAGAGTGTGAAGGGAGATAACGGAGGAAAATATGATGAAAGGAGAAAGAGGAGAGGAGATGGAGAGGCTGAAGAGGCTGGTGGTTCTGCTGATGGGGAAACAGACGTATGAACACTATAGGTTTGTCCACGTAAATCCCTCATTTCTTTAATTTCTGGAGAATTTGAGGGCAGAAAAGTAGGTTGACCATCCCTCTCTGTTAGACGAGAACAACACTGTGTGATTTTATTTATAAGGGACCACTTCACAGACTGAAAACCTGATAATATTAATCCTTGATACAGGAGCATTTAATAGAAGATCACATGCTCGTATAAGTCTAAGGACGAGCTGCACCAGAACTGAGCCTGGAAAAAGGGCTTTTGCTTCACAGAAATGGAATATATTTCAAGGACAAGCAGAATAAGACACTTTGGTTCCACAGTCACATTTTAATAATCTGGCAACAAACTTTTACACTCTCACCTGCTTCTGTTTTAATGCTTTAAATGGACTTTGGATGAGTTTTTGTTTTATTTTGTGGTGTATTTTGAACAGAGTACTTGTGAAAAACAGAGTGTAAGTCCAATGTAAGGTCTGGAAAAGAGTATATTTCCACAGCTTAAGGCAAAAGTCATTGTTTAAAAACGAAATTTTGTGGCTCAACTTAAATTAAAATGGATTAAAGCATTTTTGTATGGGATTTTTTTATTATTATTTTGAAACAGCGTGCAAAAGCAATCTCTCATCAGTAATTGAAATGTACACAACGCCCTCGTTTTGCTCAAACTAGGTCAAAGCTAATTAACATTGCGTCTTATACCTGGCAGGCTAATATAGATACAATTTGACAGTTCTCGAAAAATACTATCTCAAAGCAAAAGACAACAAACAAAAAAAGCGAAGACGCTAACGCAGAACGCTATATGATGCAATGCTAACCCTGTCATAGCATCTTTGCGTCAATACTTTAGCTTATGTCAAAACAATGCTAATTGAGTTTGGCTAGCTGTAGCGGTCTGTGCGGTTTATATTCAAACATAATGAATGGCTGATGAAAACGCTGACAGCATTGCTAACAAAATTAGCATAAAGTCGAGTCAGGCCAATTTAAAGCGTCTACCGGGCACCCACAGAAGCAAAATAGTCATGTTCTTTTTGATTTCTCACTGAAAAATCAAAATTTTGCTGGAATTTAGATAAGAAAACAGCTGTGAAATGCTGTGCAAATTTACTCAAGAAAGTTAATGCTAATCTTGTCATCTTGTAATTGTTGGCGAGGCTTGGTACTTGTACAAAGATGGCATATTTAGATTGCTAATTGCGCTGTCAACACAAAGAGATTCCTAAAATATCTCCCACTTACAAGTTTGTATTTTTTTTTTTTTAACATTTTTATAATTGTTCATTTTACTTGAATTATTACCTTGTCTTTGTCTATAAATCAGTCTTATATGAACAGACAAAACACCATAGTATCAAGTAGTACTAGTGGTAGATTGAGGTGGTAGTTGTAGTAGTAGGGATAGCTGGTGGTACTAGCTGTGGCCTAGTGGTAGTTGTAGTGGGTGTAGTAGTAGTGGTGGTAATAGTAGCTTGTAGTGGTAGTAGTTGTAGGTTAGTAGTTTATAGTAGTAGTGGTTAGTTGTAGGTAAGTAGTAGTAGTAGGGGATGGTAGCAGTAGTATTGGCAGTCACGGTGCGGTTGTGGGGTTTTGCATCCCCTGCATTGTCTTAGCGAGGGCAGTGTTGAGTATTCAAGTCGTCAGGTCATGGACTGATGGTAAATAAACTGCCTCAGACGTCCAGAGTCTCCTGCCTCTCTGCACAACTTTAGTGCAACATTTATTTCCGTAACAGCTACTACATCTGCAGAAGTCCCAAACACTACCATGCCTGCAGGAGCCCAACACTACCACAAATGCAGGAGTCCCAAATATTACCACATCTGCAGGAGTCCCAAACACTACCTCGCCTGCAGGAGTCCCAAACACTACCTCGCCTGCAGGAGTCCCAAACACTACCTCGCCTGCAGGAGTTCCAAACGCTACCACGCCTGCAGGAGTTCCAAACACTACCACAAATGCAGGAGTCCCAAACACTACTACGCCTGCAGGAGTCTCAAACACTACCACAAATGCAGGAGTCCAAATAATACCACACCTGCAGGAGTCTCAAATAATACCACACCTGCAGGAGTCCTCAAATATTACCACACCTGCAGGAGTCTCAAATACTACCACAACTGCAGGAGTCCCAAATAATACCACAAATGCAGCAGTCCCAAACACTACCACGCCTGCAGGAGTCCCAAACACTACCACGCCTGCAGGAGTCCCAAATATTACCACGCCTGCAGGAGTCCCAAACACTACCACAACTGCAGGAGTCCCAAACACTACCACACCTGCAGGAGTCCCAAACACTACCACGCCTGCAGGAGTCCCAAACACTACCACGCCTGCAGGAGTCCCAAATAATACCACAAATGCAGCAGTCCCAAACACTACCACGCCTGCAGGAGTCCCAAACACTACCACACCTGCAGGAGTCCTAAACACTACCTCGCCTGCAGGAGTCCCAAATATTACCACACCTGCAGTAGTCCCAAATATTACCACATCTGCAGCAGTCAGGCTAACAGTAAGCCGAGTGTAAATGCAGAATTCTCTTTGCAAAAATATCTCTCCACCCAATTTTACTCCAGTATTTTTCAACCATTCATCACCATGATACTTTTTTTTTCACCGTGGCTATATCGCCATTGGACACGCGGCACATCCTCTTCCAATTTTCCCTTTTCTAAACATTATTCAAGCCCGACAAAAGGCGCACCACAAAACCGCATTAGGCGCGTTTAATTGGGCCCTTTCATGAGTCCAGGTGTGGCCCGACCGCACAAAGAGCAGCATTTCAAGCTGTCCCGGTGTTGTGCCAATATCGGTTACCCAGTCAAACCTCTGCTTCCAAAAAACACAACTTTAATTCAAAAATAAATTATCATAACAATTCGGTTACTCCTCTGAAGACTTGAAGCCTTTTTACAGATTTTAACTATATTTTCGGAACACGATAGGAGAAAATACGTCAGCTTGGGTTGTCAAAAGTATCGAAAGTTGGGTAATCAATGAGAAAACTTGTATTGAAACTAGATGCTCATTTGTGAAGGGGTCAGTACTAAAAAGCAGGGCCTGTTCTAGCTTTCAGAGGGCCCTAAGCTGAGTTTGTCTCTGGGGCCCCTCGCCTCCTGGCTCAACTATTGGTGATTCACATTGGACACATTATAACTCTGCTCTCATCACTTTCCTTGCACCGGTGTAGCTTGTTTGATAAATGTATAGGCTCTTTGGGGCCCCCTGGTGGCCTCGGGACCCTAAGCAGCTGCTCAATCTGCTCATAGTCTGAACCGGCCCTGCTAAAACGTCACATTCACAGGACAAGCTTGAGCTGTACCAGACAATTATAAGACCACAGACACTAGTACCTGGACTTTTGTGGAACCGACCTGGACGATGAGGGATTACACAGATAAACGGCAGCGGAAAGAAAGAAAGTAAGAAAGAAAGAAAGAGGTTGAGGAGGTTGAGGAAAAGTAGAGTAGATGTTCTTTTTTTGTTGCAGTGTCCATGAATAATACATTTCCTCATTTTAAAACAGTTCTTTATGAAGTCACTGGTTGTTTCTCTGTTGTTTATAAAATACAGTTAGCTAACGATCATGCTAACGCTATAATGCTATTACCTTTGTCTCACACACCTGGAGATGTTTCGTACAAACGTGCAGGGATTCAGATCGGGTTCCTCATGCGCTACTGCTTCTCCGTATTTCCTGATTATTTAAGCAAAACATTTGGCGTTCTGTCTCCATCAAAGGTTGCAGCTGTTTATTTATTTATTTATTTATTCATACCTAAGTGGAACGGCTTCACTCCTCCATTTGCGGGGCCCTTCGCCGTTAGCTTCGTAATATACTGGGCAGGGGCGGCGCCAGGGAAGGGGCTCGAGGGACACTGGCCCCCTAGAATATTCAAAGCCCCCCCATAGCTTCCCCAAGAGTTTTGCCCCACTTTTATAGTACATCCATCCAATCTTCACTCAAAATGTTCAAAATGAGACTCAAATTACAAAACAAGATTTTAGCTTTTATAAATCACGACAGACGCTAACTACATTTAAATATAGTAGGGCGTAGGGGGTACTCTCCAATGTGGGTACTCACTTAACAAGCTAACAACAACCAAAAATGTCTGGCGCTGAAAAAGCTTTATCTACCACGAACCAGGAAGTAACGTGCTAACCCCGGCGCACCGCTAGCATCAGTATGTTGTTAGCATTACTGCGACCGGTCTCTGAAAACAAGGAAAATGTTCGGAAAGTCTGCAAACCAGTTCCGTTTCTGATGGGTTTAAGACAGTAAAAATACGATACGCCGCCTTCAGGGACCTAATACCTTCCGTTTGAATATTGCCGTGTCTTTTTACCCGCGGCGTAGGATCGATATTCGCCACATTACGAGAATATACAGCCCCACTAACCCGGGAATGGCCTGTTTGTCAGTGGGAGCGGCACGTGCGTCCGGGATGGGGCCTCGTCGTGGTGTAATAAATACAAAAGAGCGGGTTGTTTGCAGAGTCGTGAGCGTGTTAATGATCTCCAAGGCCCAGTGAGTAACACGATGTGGACCCGAGTACTACGACATAACTCAAATAATCCTTTTACAAGCAAACATGTAACTGCGAACAGAGCCTGGAAGACGCCCGCAGCTACGCACTGTCCTGGGAATATGTGCTACATGTGTGAAGTAGTGGTAGTACAAGTAGTAGTGGTGGAAATATATTTGGAGTATCGCAGTAGTGGCAGGAGTGTTGTGTAGTGAGGAGTGATGGTAGTAGTACTTAATGTGTTTGTTGTAGTCTTAGAAGTACTGATATATATTGGTATTTTGTCAGTAGTAGTGGTGGTAGTGCTCATTTTTAATAGTAATTTAGGATCCGTGTAGTAATATTTGTAGTAGTTTGGTAGCTGGACCAGCCAGAAGTAGCAATATAGAAAAATTTGAAGCAGTAGATGTGTTATGGTATAAGTAGTGGTAGTAGTAGTAGTTGTTGTTGTAGTAGTTGTAGTAGTAGCAGTAGTTGTAGTTATTCTGATAACAACTACATCAGCTTTGATCATATGACATATGAGCAAAGCAGTAGTAGTAATAGTAGTCGTAGTAGTAGTAGTGGTACATGTGATCAAAGCAGTAGTAGTAGTAGCAGTAGTAGTACATATGGTGGTAGTAGTAGTAGTAGTAGCACATATGGTGGTAGTAGTAGTACATATGGTGGTAGTAGTAGTAGTAGTACATATGATCAAAGTCCCAGTAGTAGTAGTAGTAGTAGTACATATGATCAAAGTAGTAGTAGTAGTAGTACATATGATCAAAGTAGTAGTAGTAGTACATATGATCAGTAGTAGTAGTAGTAGTACATATGATCAAAGTAGTACTTGCAGAAGTTGTATCATTAGTTACCCAAATAGTACTGCTAAATGAAGTTGAAGAATAGTACTTGTCATGTTGTTTGTAGTAGCAGTAAAAGTACTAATGGGCTACTTCAAACCAAAATGACTTGAGGAGCTGCACTGTGGCTTCAGGACTGATCCTCTGTCACCTTGAGGTACAATGTTGTGTAAACTTCACAAAATGTTTCCTAAATACTGATTATATTTATCTTATCTCCTGATTTGAGTCGTCTAAGCCGAACTCTTTGTGGAGCGTGAGAATGTGACTGAACAGCGCCGCGTCCTTCATCTCGTCCATTATCATTATTTCACGAGTTGCTTTTGCTGCGCCCCGAGCTCGCTCCTCCGCCGCCTTTTGGTGAATTCAGGATCAAGTGCAGCCTTGTGTAAAGATTCATAAACAACATCTGCAGCAGTGGCAACCGGGCTCTCCCTCCGCGCCTCGCTCTCCTGCCAAGTCACCCTCCCTCCTCTTCTTCACTTCTCATCTGCTCGGGCCGTCTCCACTGGCTCCGCCGCCGGCCTCCCTCGATGTCTGGCACGGCTTTCATGTAGGAGCCGAGCGGGGGGCGTGCGAGCTGGTGCGAGCTCGGCCTAGTTCAGTCCCGGTTTAGATCTGGGTTCAGTTAAGGTGGAATTTACACGACTGGATATTTGGCCTCAGCGTTTGACCCGACAGTGTCGCTTAGGGACACATGTGGAACTCCAAGTACAATGTGTTCTGCGTCCTGATTGGCTGAGGGACTGTAGACCATTGTGTTCTGCGTCCTGATTGGCTGAGGGACTGTAGACCATTGTGTTCTGCGTCCTGATTGGCTGAGGGACTGTAGCCCATTGTGTTCTGCGTCCTGATTGGCTGAGGGACTGTAGACCATTGTGTTCTGCGTCCTGATTGGCTGAGGGACTGTAGCCCATTGTGTTCTGCGTCCTGATTGGCTGAGGGACTGTAGACCATTGTCCATCAGTCTCCTCCGTGTCTCCTGTACAGTACAGAATGTGTCAGACAAATTTACATAAATGTTGGATCAGTGTGACTCTGAAGTGCTGTATGTTTGCAAGTTTTCTCCCCGACAAAACCCACAATGTCGATGAAACGTTCTGCACCGACAAAGGCACCGACGAAGGTTTGAACTTTGTGTTTAAACAAGAGAGAAATGTGAGAAAATGTTAATGTGTGAGAAAAGTGTATAAAGTGTGTGGTGAGGGGTTTACAGGCAAGAAACAGAGAGAATAATGTAAAAAATAAAGCTGATACTTCACGGATTTCGCCTGTTGGGTTATTTTTAGAACATAACCCCCTCCATAAACGAGGGACCACTGCACTCAATATTTTTGGGGATTATCCTGATAATCTTATTATATTTTCGCGTTTCAGACGTCACAAATTTGCTCAAACATGGCGTTTATTTCACTTCTCTGCACTTCTACGCTGCGTTTCCCGTCTCTTCGTGTTGTGTTGGGTTTGGCTCATGTTGGAGGCATCATGTTCTGAAAATATGAGGTTTATGATGTTGATGTGAGTGCTTTATGTCAAGATACAGGACACCGCTGTTGCTAATGTTCTATTTTATGTTTTACGAAGCATATTGGCTCGACATATAGGCCTAAATTACCATGACTGGAAATAACAGCGGTTTATCACAGGTTAGCTTGAGAGTGTTCTGCAAAATCGACTTTTCAGAACTTTTAACCATGCTATAGTAGTTCCCTTCTCAGGTCCCCTCTGAAGTTGTTTTTGAAGTGATTCTTAAAGACGCCACATCGCCGATCTGTCCCCGTTTTATATCGCCACCACTACAAACTCACAGCTTTATTTTTTCTTGTCTGTAAAACCCCTCACCACACACTTTATACACTTTTCTCACACAGGCATTAAAATTTTCTCACATTTTCTCACATTTCTCTCTTGTTTAAACTGATGGACAATGGTCTACAGTCCCTCAGCCAATCAGGACGCAGGACACAATGGTCTACAGTCCCTCAGCCAATCAGGACGCAGAACACTGGTCTACAGTCCCTCAGCCAATCAGGACGCAGAACACAATGGTCTACAGTCCCTCAGCCAATCAGGACGCAGAACACAATGGTCTACAGTCCCTCAGCCAATCAGGACGCAGAACACAATGGTCTACAGTCCCTCAGCCAATCAGGACGCAGAACACAATGGTCTACAGTCCCTCAGCCCTTTGTAAAAGTTGGAGATTTTGTGTATTTTTGCTGTACTCAGATGAAGTCTGAGCTGTGTGAATCAGTCCCTTGTGTGGCTCATTATTGGTACATTCTGCTGTTTATTTGTTGCAGCTCGTGTCTAATTAGTTTACTGGAACTGTCTTTAGCATTATTTAAATCTTAATTAATGGCATAAAGTAGTTTGAATATTATCGTTTATCACAATATTTCAATATATCGTGCTTCAAAGTGACTTCACAGACTTTCGTGCTTTGCTCATTGATCCTGTAAAAACTCAGTCCTCTGTGATTTTTTTGTCTTTTCTTTTCCAGACGTTGAACATCCATATTTGTTTTTTCATCCAGACAGATCATTCATGTCCCCGATCCGCCTGTCAATCACAGACTACTGCGTACTCTCTGCTGGATCGGCACATTTTTATTTCTTTTCCCATGTTCACCCTGTTGTACAGTAACTGTCTCCCATGTGAGGGAGTTAAACCTCTGACCTCTTCGCTCTGAGGCAGAAACACTCACCCATGTGCCACTCGTCCTCTTCAGTCTCTCTGTAGTGTTTTTGAGCTCGATCTTCTGACTCTGTCCTGGTTTATACTGATACAAGTGACACCGCAGGAGTAGTACAAGTACTATGAGCCCTTATAGTAATAGTAGTGGAGGTAGTTCAGTAGTGGTAGCAGTAGTAGTAGTGGTATTAGTGGTTGTAGTAGATGTTAGTAGTAGTAGTGGTGGTGGTGGTGGTGGGTGGTGGTGGTAGTAGTGGTAGTAGTAGTAGTAGTAGTAGTAGTAGTAGTAGTGGTAGTAGTAGTAGCAGTAGTAGTGGTAGTAGTAGTGGTAGTAGTAGTGGTACTGGTTCTGTTGTAGTGGTAGCAGTGGTGGTGGTAATAATAGTGGTAGTAGTATTGGTAGTAGTAGTTGTAGTAGATGTTAGTAGTGGTAGTAGTAGTTGTGGTAGTGGTTTAGTAGTAGTAGTAGTAGCAGTAGTAGTGGTGGTAGTGGTGGTGTAGTAGTAGTGGTGGTAGTAGCAGTAGCAGTGGTATTAGTTGTAGTGGTAGTAGTAGTAGTAGTAGTACTGGCTCTGTTGTAGTGGTGGTAGTAGTGGTATTTGTGGTTGTAGTAGGCGTTAGTAACGGTAGTATTAGTGGTAACGGTGGTGATATTAGAGGTAGTGGTAGTGGTGTAGTAGTAGTAGTAGTGTTACTGGCTCTGTTGTTTTAGCAGTCGTAGTAGTGGAAATCGTAGTAGTAATCATATTAGTAGTAATTGTAGTCGTAGTAATAGTACCTAAGATCAAGCTTTAGACGAGTTCAGAGCAGGTTTAGTTTTTAAATCAGTCTCTTTAAAACGACTCACATTTATTCGATAGAGTTTAGTTTGATAATGTTTAATCTATCGACTGTTGACCTGCACAAAGACACTGTACGAAGTATCTGCAGTACTACGGCCCGGTGCAGTATTGATTTGTTGTGGCCTCGCTCCTCTCCCTGAGCCCACCCTGCAGCTATGAGCCCATTTCCTCCAATTTATGTATTTACTTATTTATTTTACACAGAGTCTGGTGAACAATACACAGCCTCCTTCTATATTTGACTTCGCTTTGTGTAACTGTCAGAGTCAAGAACAAGAACCTTCTCCACAGCCTCAGAGACGTCTGTGGAAGGATTTACAATCGAGGTACTATATATATATATATATATACTACTGCAATACACGTAGTACTAGTAGTAGCAGTGAGGGACGGTGGTGGCATTCACAGTAGTGATTTATAGAGTAATACTGTGTTCACACTCACTTTGGTTTAGTCCTGGTTTAGACTTGGTTAAGTCCTGGTATAGTCCTGGTTTTAGTCCTGGTTCAGTCCTGGTTTAGTCCTGGTTTAGTCCTTATTTAGTCCTGGTTCAGTCCAGGTTTAGTCCAGGTTTAGTCCTGGTTTAGTCCTTGTTTAATCCTGATATAGTCCTGTTTTAGTCCTTATTTAGTCCTGGTTCAGTCCTGGTTTAAACCTGGTTTAGTCCTGGTTTAGACCTGGTTTAGTCCTGGTTCAGTCCAGGTTTAGTCCTGGTTTAGTCCTGGTTTAGTCCTGGTTCAGTCCTGGTTCAGTCCTGGTTCAGTCCTGGTTTAGTCCTGGTTTAGTCCTGTTTTTTTGGACTAGACACTATGGCCGGTTTTCATGATTGATCCCAATTTTTAATTAGAATTTTTTTTATAAATATATAAACATTTAATCATACCAATTCACAAAAAATAATAAAAAATCCTTCTTTTTTGCATGTTTGCATATAGTTTATGTTTGGGGAAATTAATATTGAAGCTATTTGAATTTGTTTTTAAGACAGTAAATATATTTTGAACCAAATCCGTCCTGGTCCAGTTCAGACACATTGTTCAAGCTCAGGTCAAAATAATCTGATCCTGCAGCGTTTTATTGTCGATTGTTCAGACTCTGGTCTCTGGTTCTGAAAAGCCCTTATAAACTCATCGTGGTGAGTAATTAGGATGTTCTGAATGCAAAAGGTCAGTGAGGAAGAACTTTAGACCTTTTCAAACTGTTTAAAATGAATAAGTTTTTCAGAATAAGATACAGCACCTTTCACTTTTGGACATTGTCCTGGGAAAACTCCTGCACCATCGGAACATTTACAATTTTCCCAAATCTCGATGCGACTCAGAAGTGTCTCGTTCCCGCTGGACCGTCCTCGCTCCGTCCTCGCTCCGTCCTCGCTCCGTCCTCGCTCCGTCCTCGCTCCGTCCTCGCTCCGTCCTCGCTCCGTCCTCGCTCCGTCCTCGCTCCGTCCTCGCTCCGTCCTCCCTCCGTCCCGGGCCTTCGCTGCGTCTCGTGTCTGTCCAAAAACACGGTGCTGACGCTGATTGTGTGAAATTGAATATGGATCTGTCCCTGCAGGACTGACGCGTCCGAGAAGGGCCCGTGATGGATCGCCACATTATAAAGCAACTATGCTAACATCCCCTGGGTTTTAATCAGTGGTACAACTTTGAATTTTTAAATATATTGTCGCATTTCTGTGTGATAACTACTCCATTATCGTCCATAAAGCCTTATTCTGAAACATTTTGGATTTGTGTTGGCTTGTGTTTGTCCATATCTCTCAAACTGGAGTCTTTTGAGCTTTAAGTCATGTTCTAACGCATGTCTGTCACATCTCCAAAGCTCAAAATGCTCTGTTCCACCTTGTGATGTCATGAAGTGGTAGTTTTCATGTGAAGAACTGGCTTTTACCTTTGGTTCAGTTGTAGATTTGCAATTCCAAGGCTGAAATCATCCAAATTAGTCTGATGAAGTGTGTGGAGTTTACAAACGCAGTGGAGCACTTCCTGTATCACCACATGATGACATCACAAGGTGGGACAAAGTGTTTTCAAGTGTTTGAGAGAAGAACTCAGCCTAAATCTGCAGAGTTTTGTGTGTTAAACATGTGAATGAAACAAAAAAACACAACTGCAGGTCTGTGTGTGACGAGGAAACGACATTAGAACAGATCAGAAAACAGTGTAATATGGAAACTTTAATTTAATCTGTTATTTTTTCGTTTTCTTTTGTTTTTCTTTCAGCTGTTTATTCAATTTAAAGGCTTCAAACAGATTATAACATGAGAGTAATGCTCTGCTGGTGCCGTGCAGGAGTTTAAAACATGTATCTGATATGTTAGAATCATTTGCCTTATACTTTTTTATCTTATCGTTTCAAACAGCTAATTACACATTTATGGGATGTAATGAGCGTAATTGGTGTTTTTTCAAGAGGAGGCATTACACATAACATATTCAGATCACCGTTTTATCTTTTATTCTTTTTAAAATGTTATATTCACCAACAAAACTTTATTAACATGTTTAATAAGTTTCACTTTCATTTTTGATGCTCCCTCTTTCCTTTTGCTCTTTGTGCTATCGTGTTTTGTACATTTATGGAGAGCGGGAGCTTGTGGGCGGAGCTTTGGACCGAATCGTACAGCCAACCGAGAGAGAGATCGCTAAATTACTGAAACATGCATGGTGATCTAAAACCTGTTCAGACACGTGACCACTGATGTAGCGCAGTGTCCCGTCTTCTTTAAGGTGCTTTAGAACATTTAAAACATCTCTAACATACATTTAATGCCATAAAGTGGAACATTCCCCACCTGAAAAGCCACACACTGCACCTTTAAAATTTACATAATCCCCCAATGGAAAAACATCAATCCCACCTAATTATAACCCACAATTAAATCACTTTTACCAACTCCTTAATAAGTTACGTTCGGAGTCCTTTTGGCGTTCCAAGGTTAAGAGAACACTTTGAAACAATCTGCACCCGCGAGCATTCGAATTAAAATGTTAATGCCTGCCCTAGTTTGTTGGCAAGACCGCGGTTCCCAATGGCTTTAAATGTCAAGCTAACAACGTCTAAAAATATCAAAAATACAAGAAGGCAAGAAGGAAGAATAGAAAATGGGCTTTAGGATTGGCTACAGCGAAAACGCACATCTCAAGTCTTCAAATATTAATCTGGTGCGAGCCGGTTTATCATTTATTTGTTGACGTTAGCTAGCGGTCGATGGCGTGTGCGCTCGGGGTTCTGTGAGTTTTCGGTTCACCTCACAAAGCGCCCGCAGTGCCAGAGGGAAGCGGCTAACTTGAACGGACAACGGCAAAATTTTGGGAGAAGATTGGCGGCGCAGTGCGAGAATCTCTCAGGCAACTGTCGGTAAAAATAAATGTCGTCTGCCGGATATGCAAACGACTCGGATGCGTTTGGAAATGATGGTGTTGCGATCAAAGATGGCGGCTATGTGAAAAATGCGTTTTCTGTATAACTCACTACTAAAGCGGAGGAACTTTTTTTTATACATATGGATATCCTTCATTGCATCTCAAGCCGAGTCAAACGTCATCGTCCAATCAGCTTGTAGTTTTTTTCAGTGACACGTGAAACGAAGGGGCGACAGTAGCTCAGTAGGTTGAGTGTTTGTCCACTGATCCGAAGGTTGGCGGTTCAAATCCCGCTCTCTACATAAACATCATTGGTTGAGTGGTTAGATCCACTGACTCGAAGGTTGGCGGTGCAATTCCAGCCCTCACAGATGAATGCTGTCGTTGTGTCCTTGGGCAAGACACTTAAGACCCACCTCACCCCCAGTGTCTGCGTACACTGGTGTATGAATGTGTGTGTGGATGGGTGACTGGTTCCTTGTTGTAAAGCGCTTTGAGTGCCTTGAAGGTGGAAAAGCGCTATATAAAGATGTGACCATTTGGCCATTTAGCTCATTGGTCACTTATGATTTGGTTTTGATTATGATTTTGATTTGGAGTTTAGTGCTTTGCCCGTTGATTCTGCCATGTTTTTCAGTCCTTGTGATATTTTTTCCTTTACTGTTTCCTGAGATGGACCGAGCTTGTCCCAATCTCGCCCATCTGAAAACTGTCAGGTTCACAGGTGTCCAGACTCACATTGTCATAAAGTATTGAAGAAATGTCTGTTCTGGATTCCAGGCAATTGTTTTGGAGGAAAATTGAGTATAATTTAAAAGGGAAGTTGTTGGCAGGCCCCGTGGTTCAGAGCAGGACTGTGGTTTGGGCTGGAGGCAACAGGCGAAACAAACATGGCGACGCCGAACGTGCTCATTAGTGTCTATTTTCAATATTTTAGCAAAAATAAAGACTACTTAGTTTGTGAAGAACATTCAGAGGGAAGTGCTTTGTGCATTTGTGGCTGGGTAAAAGTGTCAACAGGATATTAGCAAATTAGATTTTTCTATTTGTTCCACTGTTTTGACTTTTCAACCAATCAACTCGGGCCATCAATTTGTCGCTCTCCGCTGCCGTTCAGGGGAACTGAGGGTCCGGTGAGGGTCCTCCCTGTTTACATGGAGATATTAATGCTTTCACCAGAATGTGAAACCTGTAAACCATTGTGTTCTGCGTCCTGATTGGCTGAGGGACTGTAGACCATTGTGTTCTGCGTCCTGATTGGCTGAGGGACTGTAGACCATTGTGTTCTGCGTCCTGATTGGCTGAGAGACTGTAGACCATTGTGTTCTGCGTCCTGATTGCTGAGGGACTGTAAACCATTGTGTTCTGCGTCCTGATTGGCTGAGGGACTGTAGCCCATTGTGTTCTGCGTCCTGATTGGCTGAGGGACTGTAGGGACTGCGTCCTGATTGGCTGAGGGACTGTAGACCATTGTGTTTCTGCGTCCTGATTGGCTGAGGGACTGTAGACCATTGTGCTGCGTCCTGATTGACTGAGGGACTGACCATTGTCCATCAGTCTCCTCCGTGTCTCCTGTACAGTACAGAATGTGTCAGACAAATTTACATAAATGTTGGATCAGTGTGACTCTGAAGTGCTGTATGTTTGCAAGTTTTCTCCCCGACAAAACCCACAATGTCGATGAAACGTTCTGCACCGACAAAGGCACCGACGAAGGTTTGAACTTTGTGTTTAAACGAGAGAGAAATGTGAGAAAATGTTAATGTGTGAGAAAAGTGTATAAAGTGTGTGGTGAGGGGTTTGACAGATGAGAAACATATAGAACAATTAAAAAATAAAGGGTTTCGGGTTATTTTTAGAACATAACCCCCACGATAAACGAGGGACCACTGTACTATTGAGTTGTTAATTGCTATGGTAACAGTCCTAACTTCTCATCACTCCCAAACCCGTGGATATAAGCAGTATATATATATAGCTTCTTATCTTTGCAGCCTCATTGTGTATTAGTACAGTAGTAGCTTGAGTACTTTTACTTCTCCTGCAGTTCCATGATTTGCCCTTTTGTTTTATAATCCTATTTGGAACTCATGGGGTGATTTTGAGCCTCTAGCCGAACCTTAATAGTTGCTAACTGCGGACTGTAAATCCATCCACCAAAGATAAGTGCGCAGGCCTCAGTATCGACTAGTTCTGCTTATTTTTCTGCAAGCGGATAAGTTATAGCCCCAGAGACCGTCGGCGAAAACTATTGTCGTCAATCTTGGAGTTTATTTGGAGATTGCAATGGGACAGGAGGGCAGTTTTTCACTCACGGGAGCCTGCTATCTACTGACCCCAGACACGATCCCTCAACTCTCTGTTAGAACTTTACAGAGCTGTGGCTGGTCTTAAACGCGCTCCGCCTGATTTTTACTGTCTGAAAAAGGTGTAAAGCAGAACTGGTTCATTTTAAACTGGTCCTCACTTAACTTCTCCTTCTGAGCGTCCTAGTTACTCACCAGGATGAGTTTAAGGGTGTTTTGGAACTTTGAGAAGACGGAGCAGTAAGTTTGTCTCGATACTTATACTTTCAATATAAAATAGGCGGGAAAATAGTACTTTTTGGGGGTACTCTCTTGCACTGATGGCAAAATTCTGGCTATTTTTTTATAATTTTGTTTTATGGTTTTGTATCGTATCGTTTATTGCCTAAATTTACTTACTATCGCTTTTAAAAATCAAAATGTGTTATCGTGACAGGTCCACAGAGCTGTTTTGTCATCACGGTAATATATATAAAGCTTTTTTGGCATTCACGAGTTATTCAACAGATTTATGCATGAAGTATATGTAGAGTCATGTCTCTCTCTTTTATTGTGTGGTTAATATTTACAACGATCAAAATATATTCACAAAAATCTGAATCGTTGACTAGATCATTCCAGTTAATCGTTTCTTTCCTCATTTCAACCATTTACACATCACCGTTGTTTATATAAATGGACATAGCTAACCTGTTAGCCGCCGCGCTACAAAGAGGAAGTGTGTGCGCACTTCCTGCTCCATCGACTGTGGCTCCAATTCACTTTACATTGAAAAACTGTCACCTCTCTCTGCGACTGCGGCAGTGAGCCTCGTCTTTATGGGCTCACTATAGACCAGTACAGCTAGACTTTTATTCTTTTTTTATTTTATCATGTTGAAGGAAGTATCAGAATATACTGCATTTTTCATACAACTACCTCCATTTTATATATTCATTCATATTTTTTATCTGACGCTCTGATTCGTCGTCTTCGAGGGACAGAGGCAGATTACTGTAATGAAGGTCAAATATCAGAAGAACCTCATGTCTCTGCTTTGAGACGCCGTTTCAATTTACACGAAGCATGATTGGTTGTGGAGTTACGGTAACAGAAATCCACAACCGCGAGTCTATCGGCGACGAATAGCATCCGACGCTACAGGGCTACAATGTTCTTTTTGACCCGCTCTACATAATGGTGTTTTTATTTTGCTATTTTGTCCCTAAATCACGATATGAACATTAATAACAGACACATCAGGTCCTTCTTTCCCCGAGGTCGTTCTTGTTGGCGTTAGCAACAGGTTTGATTGACAGCGTTGCTAAGCGTCCCTGCTAAACCAGCGTGTGAGCGGGAAGAGGCGTTACCTTCAACAGCCTCGCTCTGGATTGGCTCTTTCGTTGCTCATGGTCAGAATTTCAAATGTTCAACTTGGCTCCAAATTCGCCGCTATAACAGCTCGAGCCTCGACGAGCTTCATTTGGAGCCAAACGCCCCAAATCTGGTGTAAAATATCTGGTGGTGATGAAGAGGAGGAGATGGAGAGGCTGAGGAGGCTGATGCTTCTGCGAGTTCTGTACAATGATTGTGTTCACAATAAGAGAGATGTTTTTTTTTTAAATTAAGCCTCAATTTTGTAGCGGTTGTAATAGTTATTTGGTTTTACAGAAGTGACCAGTACTGGTAAAAAAAAAAAAAAAAAAAAAAATCTTCAATAACTTGCAACTTTTTATTAAAAGTGTGTGAGTGACAGCTTTATGATATGACACTGCAGGAGGAACACGAGCCGCTCACACCAGAGACCAAAATATGTCAATATCCTGGATTTTTGCAATATCAAGACTTAAAGATTTAGTTTTCTTTGGAGTCTGTGGACACAACTTTGAAACGTTATTTTAAGCCCAGAAATTATACTGATAAATGACCCAAGAATTGATCAGGATTGAAGTAAAAATGTTGTATTGTTTCTCTCACCCGTAGAGGCCCTGAGCCGAGGTCGACATGTTCTACTCTTACGTCGCTAAAGTGACTGTTACAAATAATGATCAAGAAGATTTTAGAAGAAAAAGTGAAGCCTTTCACTTCAGTCTTTACTCGTGAACTCCCAGCCCCTTCATGAAGGAGCTGTTCAACCTGAGACAGTGATTATGAACGAAGTCTTTGTTCATGTTTTACTAAAGACGACCTACAGCGCCTGTGTTTGTTATATAATTATAATCTATGACGTCTGTGCATCTTTATGTTGGAATCTGCTCATTTTAAATCACAATATTCATCTAAAAGACTCAATAAAAGAAACAAGTTCGCTGAGGAGGCCTGTCACGATCAGTATTATATCGTCTTGATAAATGGAACAATGTGTTTTTAGCTCAGTATTTTATAGTCTGCACAGATTCTATGAAAACATGGGAAGATTTTTGTTATTTTATTGTAATACAAAACAGTTTGAACAGTAGAGTTGAATAAGTGTCTTCTATAGCCAATCCATGCATCCATTTTCTTCCTCTTATCCGGGGCCGGGTCGCGGGGGCTGCAGTCTGAGCAGGGACTCCCAGACTTCCCTCACCCCAGACACGTCCTCCAGCTCCTCCGGTGGGACCTCAAGGTGTTCCCAGGCCAGAGAGACATAGTTCCTCCAGCGTGTCCTGGGTCTTCCCTGGGGTCTCCTCCCGGTGGGACATGAACACCTCCGTAGGGAGGTGTCCAGGAGGCATCTTGAACCACCTCAGCTGCTCCTCTCGTCCTGGAGGAGCAGTGGCTCTACTCTGAGCTCCTCCCGTGTGACTGAGCTCCTCACCCTATCTCTAAGGGAGTGCCCAGCCACTCTGCCGAAAAAGCGGCCGAAATGAGTTTTCTCCGCAGAGTCATGACCGTAGGTGAGGGCAGGAACGAAGACTGAGCTAAACCGAGAGCTTTGCCTTTGGACTCAGCTGCTTCTTCACCACGACAGACGATACAGCGACATCATCACTCCATGTCCTCAGAGATTGGCTCTGGGGACATAGTATGTTTATAGCGAATTATTGTTTCAAAACTCAATAAAATCATAAAATTGAAGAACAAAGTTTGTTCAGAGCAGTGGGCGTGTACCAGTGAGTTTGAGTATAAAGATCAATCAAACCTGCACAGATCAGTTTAAATACAACTGTGAGGAGAAATGAGGAGGAAAACAGCTATAACATGGTTCAAAGCTCTGAAAAGTGGATTTTGCAGAATAGGTCGGCTGTAAGGCTAATGCAGATGTCGTTATTCTAAAGCGCTACCTTCTTTACAATCACCAGCTCTTATAAATATTGATTAAAAACACAGACTTGTGATCTGTTTGAAAAGCCGTCACTTCAGATCGTTCATATCTCAGTGACCTCTTCTCATCCCGTTCAAAGTGTGGCCCAAAGCTCCGATAGCGATCTCAGCCGGATCCCCGTATGTTTTATCATCCTCTGTCTCGTGCATATTTCAGAAGATAAAATCACTTCATTTACCTCGGTGTCAGCGCTCCTCTCTCCTCTCTCCTCCGTCTCGCGGCCGCCGGCCCTGATACCGTCCTCCGTGGATGGGTTCACCTCCAAACACACGTCACGCTGAACTGGATATTTTTATTTGATTTCTTCTTGTTTCCTCATTGAAAACGAGCTTGTGTTTGGTTTCACTTTTGGTAAAGCTCGTCGTTTATGTGAACGGTGTTGTGCTACATAAAACGATCTGCCTGTTGTTTGGTCGTTGTGTCAAAAATTGGGAATAGTCAGAAAATCAGAAACCATCAATCAAGA
The DNA here is from genome assembly GCA_019594935.1 of Periophthalmus modestus. NCBI lineage: Eukaryota > Metazoa > Chordata > Actinopteri > Gobiiformes > Gobiidae > Periophthalmus > Periophthalmus modestus. The sequence continues at coordinate 28,421,733 of JAIEZT010001328.1, forward strand.
CGAATTCTGACGATACTTTTGAGTTCCATGTCCGGGTTTGTGGTTTTGGAGACTTTTGTGACTCGTTATAGATTTAAAAAAAAAACTACGTAAGTGTTGCATTTTGTGTTTTTTAACAATTTTAACAACACTTTCTGTGGATAAATCTGCTTTTGGTTTGTTTCCGTATGAACATTTATCATCGATATCGTTTTGACGTCACGTATTTAACTTTCATTTGGCATCTGTACGATTTGATATTTCACAACAATATTCTGCGTGAATGCGTTTCACCACTGCGTCACTGTAATGTTAAAAACAACTAGCATGCTACCAGAACACTTCCTGATTCTCGGATGTTCAGACTGTTGCGGCCTCCAGCTCCTCCTCGTGTGAGTTGAGTCGTCGTCTCTGATTGACAGCAGGGCCCTGCGTGTGATTGGAGAGTCGATCCAGAGCCTGACCAATCATGACCTTCCACATGTGGCCACGCCCCTTTAAAAGGACCCGCCCCCTGCCGCTCCTGTCGGCTGGATTTTCAAACTGAACCGAACTGAAACTTTAAAACTTTGTAACTCTTATGACTCTGATTTAGATTTGAAACTGAGCAACGTGATCTTTTTTTTTTCAACACATTTTTATTAAGTTTTAATCTCAGCTGCAGCTACAAGTTACAATCCCAAACCCTGATGGGCATATAGATGGGCATGTAGACCATTGTGTTCTGCGTCCTGATTGGCTGAGGGACTGTAGACCATTGTGTTCTGCGTCCTGATTGGCTGAGGGACTGTAGACCATTGTGTTCTGCGTCCTGATTGGCTGAGGGACTGTAGACCATTGTGTTCTGCGTCCTGATTGGCTGAGGGACTGTAGACCATTGTGTTCTGCGTCCTGATTGGCTAAGGGACTGTAGACCGTTGTGTTCTGCGTCCTGATTGGCTGAGGGACTGTAGACCGTTGTGTTCTGGCCTGAGGGACTGTAGACCATTGTGTTCTGCGTCCTGATTGGCTGAGGGACTGTAGACCCTTGTGTTCTGCGTCCTGATTGGCTGAGGGACTGTAGACCATTGTCCATCAGTCTCCTCCGTGTCTCCTGTACAGTACAGAATGTGTCAGACAAATTTACATAAATGTTGGATCAGTGTGACTCTGAAGTGCTGTATGTTTGCAAGTTTTCTCCCCGACAAAACCCACAATGTCGATGAAACGTTCTGCACCGACAAAGGCACCGACGAAGGTTTGAACTTTGTGTTTAAACAAGAGAGAAATGTGAGAAAATGTTAATGTGTGAGAAAAGTGTATAAAGTGTGTGGTGAGGGGTTTACAGACAAGAAACAGAGAGAATCATTGTCAGAAATAAAGCTGACGACTTTGTGGGTTATTTTTAGAACGTGACCCCACGATAAACGAGGGACGGCTGTATTCAGATGCATATTGTACAGAGTGGATATATTTGCACCTCAAGAGCTGCTTGTACAATATTTTTTTTATATTTTTGAGTTCACAAAATGGCCCATGGTGCGACTGGGCCCAGGTCGCTGGTGGTTTGGAGACTGGACCGAGAGCAGCGTTCTGGTTTGGGTAGAAGAATTTTGGAAAACTGCGCAGGGGGGAAGTACTTTGAACATTTGTGGACAGTGAAGACGTCTTTTTCTCTCAAATCTCAACAAAAGTTAGATTTTTTTGGTTTGTTCCACTGTTGTGATGCCTTTTCCCGATGGATTTCGGTGTGAGCCATTCCGTTCCATTGATCATGTGGAGAACTAAATCCCGAATGCTGCTCATATCATTCTGTTTTTGGCAGGTTTGCAAAATTGTGTTTCTTCCCTGTACTCCTCTGTGTTTTTAAAGCCCATTTGGGTCATATTTATGCGGATTCATGCTCTCCAAAGTTGAGTTTTCAGTACAAATCAAAGTATTTCGTCTTCTACACAAACACGATGCAAATAATCCTGGAAATAAAGAAGAGACAAATGAGAAAGTGCGTCCAAACTTCTGACGGGTCGTGTCGTTTGCAGATCATAAATCACCGATCCTAAAGCAGCAGAAACATGTAACAAAAGCCTAATAATAAACGTGATTATCTGGGTCCAGTGACAGGATGCGGGTTGGCTCCGTCCTGATGGAGCCAGACTGGTGCCGCTGCCCCCTCACGCTGCACCTTGCCCCGGGCGCTGCTCCCCCCCACGCGGCCTTCACCCCACCCCCCTCACCCCTCCCCCGGCCAGCGAAAGGTCAACCATCAGCGGGGCTCATTATGGGGAGCAGAGATGGGAAAAGACAGGTCCAGGTCACTGTAGGAGGTGGGGCTGGCGAGAGAACGATGTAATTGTCCTTCGTGGATAAGTAACGCTGCATTGTTTGAGTTAAAAATGGTTTATCGCAAATTTCAGCTGTTTTTTTTGCATGCCCCTTATATTTAGTGATGTTGCAAGACCAGATTAGCCATTTTTTAACCACAAATTGCATCAAACATGTAAATAATGTAATAATAAACTCGTCTGATGTAGGATTACCAGGGTGTATATGTCACTCACTCCCAGTCACTGCAAATGCTACGTTAGCCTAGCCTAGCTTTCACTTTCTGTCACAGTTATAACCATAGATCCATGCTCATGACCTTACCTTTAAACGACTGCAATCTCTCCTTAAAGTGACATGTGCTGCCCCTAAAAAAAAGAGGAAATATTAGACAAACCTGCGAGCTGCTGCGTGACCTCTTCATTTACCTGGAGCCGAACTTTCTGGGTGGCGTCACACTCCCGTAGTTCACTTCTTTATGCAGTCTGTGGTCTCTATCCTTCTCTCTTTCTCTCACAATCTCCCAGTCTCATCATCTATCTCTCCTCCTCTTTTGTATCTCTGTTCTCCCGCTCTCTTTCTGTCTCTGATTCAGGACAGGGCCTCTGCTGCACTCGTTCATCAGTCTTTCCTTCACAGTGGATTTACAGCTGTGCCCTTGACCAGCCCTGAGCCCACAGATCTGCTATCGGCCTCAGACTGATCGCTCCCTCTGCTCGCTCTCTGCACAGTCCACACGCAGACAAATGATCAAGAAATATCAAAAATGTAAAATGAGAGAGGAGGAGTTCAACCCGTGTTTGTTTAAGATCATATTTGGACCTGCAAATTTGTGATGCACTGGTGAAAAGAATCTGACAATCTCTCCGTCTGACGATTTAACCTGGGCAGTAAGATGAATCGTCTGGACTCCATCTGGCCCGACTCCCGCTGTTTCGATCGGGCTCGTGGACATTTTGTTTTGAAAGAGATACAGAGGGAAGCGCTTTGTGCATTTGTGCAAGGAAAGATGTCTCTTCTCTCCAGTGGATTTAACCAAAGTAAAAGTTCAAATATTCATCATGATGTTCCCGATGTGCGTCCCAGACTGATACTGTGGAGCTCAGAGTCTTACACTTATCGGTCTGATGCCAGATCACTACCTCCTGCTATCTCTAAGTTATCTCTAAGACAAAATGACAGGATGCTGTTCATATTTTTGGAGCTGACACGTATCGAGTGTTTACTTTATGTGCAGATTATCCCCTCAGATCCCCGTGTCGTGATTAGCGTTGTTGTAATACAGAGCAAAAGGCGACGTTCAAATCTGTAACTGGACAAATCGTTGTAGGAGTGAAGACTCTGTGTTTTTTTTTTTTTTTTTTTTTTATGAGTTTTATTGTATTATATTGATTTTATGTACAGTTATTTATTTATTATTTTTTGTACTTTTTATAGAGTTGCGCTTATTTGATTTTACTGGTTTTATTTTTGTAAGATTAGTGAAATTAAATGAGTATCTATGTATTTTCATTGTTGTTCTTTTTATTTTTATTTTTAGTCACTGTGTCTCTGTGCAGCACTTTGGAAACAATTTGTTTATTAAATGTGCTGTATAAATAAAGTGGATTGGATTGAAGACGTTTCGCTGAAGAACTGAAGAAGTGACTTGGACGAGCAGCGAAACGTCTTCACTCCTACAACGATTTCGTCTTTGTCTTCGTCTTTTGCTGTGGGTCAGACCTGGACGACTGAGGTTCACACAGATATCGTTGTAATACATCACCTCTGATCTCGTACCTTCTCGTTAGCGAGTTAAGCACCGATCCAGAGCATTTTTTTCAAGTTGAAGGTCAGAAATATCCAAGTTACCAGTTTCCTGACTCCTCAACATAGAGCTAACCACTCTGCAACTCTCAGGTATTAGAAAACATGCTTTTCGTTGATTAGAGTACATCAAAAAATCCATAATTTGCCATGAAAATAATCCATTCAATGCACACAAAATGTACAAAAGAAATCCCAGATGCATTGCGTTTCGCCTCCTTGCTAATTAAAACGCTGTTGGAATCCCCCAGGGGCCGCTACACCCCCCATTGTTGTTTAGTGCGGCGGTGCGTTCAGGTACCTATCTCTGTGCCGCCATATGAGCGCTCGTGCACGTGGGGAGGCGAGCGCTTGTGATTTCCCGCTGTCAGTGAATCCTCCGCGGAGATAACCTTGGAGGAGAGCCGTGTGCTCGGCTCCGATATTGACGAACAAACTGCAGTGGACTTGAAAGCAGCACGGACGCCAGTTAAGTTAACCCTTCGCTCGCAAAAATCACAAAATGACGAGTGGACGAGGTTAAAAGATGTTTGGGAAATGAAGTGGGTGAATAGTTTTAGGTGAATGAAAGCAGAAAAACATGTGAACAGTCTGGTGTTTTAGATCAGATGCCCTCCCTGAAGACTCCCTGTCCACTTTTGAGTTAAAATAATCAAATATATTTTTTCTGTAAATGAATCATTGCAGATGTTTATACTCATGGAAAATCTGCACAGTTGACACGAGTTTATTTCTTTTACCCACTGTTAACTTATTACACAATAGATCCAGTTGTGTTGTGTAACTGTTATTTATCCTTCAAATAACTAAACAACTTTATGTGAATAAAAGTTTAAACCTTGTGAGATGTTCAGGGACAAAATCTGCCTGTAAATAGTCTTATTTCCAATCAAAGGCTCGACCGAAGTATCTGCTGAACTCGGCCACGATGAGAACGACTCATGGAGCGAGATTCTACGGGGTCAGAGTTTGGGGTTATTTTTTGGCGATAAGATGCTGTAGGATTTGAGTTAATGACAGACACAGACGTAATTTTAGGGTTTTTTTTTTATTGCAGCTCAAAATATTGTAGATTTAGAATAGTTTTGTGGTTTAAGTCTACTCTGGGGTTATTGCATTAGTGTAGTCCTGGTTTAGTCCTGGTTTAGTCCTGGTTTAGTCCTGGTTTACTCCTGGTTTAGTCCGTGTTTAGTCCGTGTTTAGTCCGTGTTTAGTCCGTGTTTAGTCCTGGTTTAGTCCTGGTTTAGTTCTCATAAGTACAAGGCTCCGCCTCTTTGACAGTGACAGTTGAACAGGATAAACTTTCAGCTGGTTTCTCCGGGTTCATGAGGGAGATGAGGGAGAGGTCGCTCCACTGTTCGGGCGACTCTTGTCAAAATATTCATTTAGGACATTAATAGACTCCGTTTTGCTGAAATTTGACATATTTGATTGATGCAGTCGACCTTTTAAAACACTATAACCTCAAAATGTTCAAATTCTGGAGGTGAGTTCACTTTATGTTCCACATTTTCCCACTTTTGCCTTTCAGAACCTCAACTACCAAAACTTTTAAAGGGTCTGATTAAAGAGGGTGTACTGCTCTTCTTTGTCTATGGCTTTAGTCCTGGTTTAGTCCTGGTTTAGTCCTGGTTTAGACCTGGTTTAGGACTAAATCAGGACTAAACCAGGTCTAAACCAGGTCTAAACCAGCTCTAAACCAGGACTAAACCAGGTCTAAACCAGGTCTAAACCAGCTCTAAACCAGGACTAAACCAGGTCTAAACCAGGTCTAAACCAGCTCTAAACCAGGACTAAACCAGGTCTAAACCAGGACTAAACCAGGTCTAAACCTGGACTAAACCAGGTCTAAACCAGGTCTAAACCAGGTCTAAACCAGGTCTAAACCAGGACTAAACCAGGACTGAACCAGGACTGAACCAGGACTAAACCAGGACTAAACCAGGACTAAACCAGGACTAAACCAGGACTAAACCAGGACTAAACCAGGACTAAATCAGGTCTAAACCAGGACTAAACCAGGTCTAAACCAGGACTAAACCAGGACTAAACCAGGACTAAACCAGGACTAAACCAGGTCTAAACCAGGTCTAAACCAGGTCTAAACCAGGACTAAACCAGGTCTAAACCAGGACTAAATCAGACCTGATTTAGTCCTGGTTTAGTCCTGGTTTAGACCTGGTTTAACAACATATTTTAATGACCATGTTACATTTTATTGTTTTGAAAAGGTGAAATTTGCCGTTTGTTTTATAAGTTTCACTTTCATTTTTCGTGTTTGCTCTTTGTTCCATCACAACACAATCAGTGAAACTACTGCACATCACATCAACTTTGTGAGTTCTACTGTATGGTTTTGTCTTATTATTCTTATTATTTTTTGTATATTTATGGAGAATCGTGGTGCTCACAGTGAGACGTGTTTGAATAGGACCCAGGAGAGATCGCTAAATTACTCAAACATGAATGGACGACGTCTAAACCCTTTTCAGACACGTTTTTGATGTCGAACTGTTACATTACACGGCTCTTTAAGTCCATTTCGCATAATACCTCCACTTTAAGTTCAAATTTGAGATATTATGACTCACGAGCTTCACCTGCAAGAACTGATCAACTTTTAGCACCAAAATCTCTCTTTCCTCTCCTCATTATTATGCAAGGATTCGTCTGTTCGCTAGCGGCGTTTTCTACCAACCTGTTTAGCAAATGTAGCTAATGTTTCCACCATTAGCCAAAGTACATATTTATGTTAATGTATGGAGCGTTCAAATGGGATAATGGGCCTTTCAAGTCGTCCCTGGATGTTTTAAAACGCCTGAAAGCTCCGTGAGGGTCTGACCTCGCTGCGCATGCGTCTTCAGCTCGATGTTCACTGCAGGCGTTATATATTCAAATTCTGGCCAATAACTCGCGGCTCCACAGCATTTCTTCTGCTAATGTTGTTCTGTTTTTTTTTCCTTCTGTCGTTCGGCCAAAGTAAATAGACTCCTGAAATCTAAATGTTGTGAAGAATCTCATAAAATATTCACAGTGTTGGGTTCTGTTCTGTATATTTAAGAGGTTGAGTTTACAAGTCTGTGATTTTTCAGCCGAGGAGGGGAGAGTCGCCAAAAGTTGTGCTCAAGTAAGAGTAACAAAGTACAAAGACTGAAAAATGATTCAAGTAAGAGTAAAATAAGTATCTGGGAACTAGACGTGCACCAAACTGAGCCAAGAAACACAAATGTTCAGATCATTTCTTATTGTCGATGTAAAACTTTTGGTGCTTGTAGTAACCAAAACTTTTACTCAAGTAGGAGTAAAAGTTTGCTGCTAGAAGAAGACGTCCAATTCCTTCCAAAAGTACTTCAAATGAGTACTACCCACGTCTGTATTCAGTGGAAAGTAGTTGTTGATGCAAACTTTTCTGGAGGAGGGTCCATCACCTCCTCGTCTCCTTGGAGATGTTCTTGCTTTGCCTGGAATGAACTTTTGCACCTATCCTCCATTTATCAAACTGCAGCTGTTTTTATTGTTGTAAAAAACATGTTTTCTCATCATGAGCCGACTCAGTCTCACTTTACTGTGTTTTACAGACTATAAGTCGCACTTTTTTTCATAGTTCTGCCTGGGCTTATACTCAGATGTGATTTATATGTTGAAAGTTACAGCTAAAATGAAATATCTTGGGTGTATCATCACTGCGGACAGGGCAGATGATGATGATATTTACAGATGCAGGATGTTGTGGCTCAAGTTTGGTTCATGTTCTGATGTGAAGCTGATGTTGTTTAAATCGTTTTGTTCACACTGCTCACCTCTGGACTCGTACGAAAAGCCCGTCTCCAAAGGCAGGAGGATCATAAAGACGCTTTACAGGAGCGACTGAGGAGACCACGATGGACCAGAGCGACTGAGATGTTTGTCACTGCTCTGAACACTCTGCTGTACTGAGACTTTAATGTACAGGTTTATTTGCAGACTGTCAGAAAATGAAATAATAATGTCACTCACAAACATAAGATTTAGTCCAGTTTGCTTCAGTCCAGGATGTGGAGTTTCTGCTGTGGCTCTTTTTAAAACTGTTGGTATTGTCTGTTTTAAAAATGGACCATGAGTCTGAAATAAAGATGAACTGAATTGAATATATGTGAAATATACCGTATTTTCCGGACTACAAGCTGCTACTTTTTTCTACTTTTTAACTGCTGCGGCTTATACATTTTTTTTTCGTGGAGCTATAAACATTTTGCCCAGCAACAGTCGACCAATAAAACTGATGAGTAGTAACTGTCTGATCGATCTAGAGCACTGTCACAACTATTGTACATCAGTCATTTGCACTAACTCTCATCCACAGATATGTTTTGCTGCAGGTGTATTTCTCAGTTCCTCTGACTCCGCCTCTTCGTCCTGGCGCCGCTGTAATGTCTCGTAATGTTCTTTTTCCTGAGTCACTGATCCACAAACTAAAGCAGATCCATCCGCAGGTTACAGCCCTTTTTGCTCCTTGTTCAAACTTATTCTGCCGTCGTCCTGATGTATTTTCCTCCTTCTTTATGTTGTGTCACATGTAAAGTCTCTCGTGGACGTCCAGAGCGTCCACAACGCGAGTCGGAGGCGTTTGTCTCAAATACAAAGGTCCAACGCGACTGTTTCAGAGTCACACTGCAGCAGAGAATATTTTGGTAAATTTGTCTGAAGAATTCTGTCCTGTACAGGAGACACGGCACCTCCTTTAGCCAATCAGGACGCAGAACACGGCACCTCCTTTAACCAATCAGGACGCAGAACACGGCACCTCCTTTAGCCAATCAGGACGCAGAACACGGCACCTCCTTTAGCCAATCAGGACGCAGAACACAGGCCTGCATACACTGTAAAAAAAACATGTAAAACTGCACTAGTCCCTCCAAATGAACGTGTTTGAGCTCATTTTTCATATTACTTCGTGGGAACCTGCGACTTAAAATCTGGTGCAGCTTGTACAAGTTTTTCTTTCTAAAATTAAAGGCTTTTAATCAGGTGCACTCTGTAGTCCAGAAAAAACTGTATGTTTCGTTTTTATGCATTTTTTTTTTTGAAAATACACTCCGGAAAATACAGTAGATAGAAGTTTAAAGCCAGATGCCCTTCCAGCAAACTGCATTGGTAATGGGAATTTAACCATGTCGGTCGGTACAATGGTATGTGATCTTACGGTGTACTGAACCAGCTACCACCTGGTTTAAGGGTGGACGCTTAACCTGCTACGCAAAAATCTCATGAACGCACCTGTTTGAGTTTTGCAGTACAGTTTCCTCCAAACGCTCCTTCTCTGCTCTGAAATAAAACCACTGCACGACGCACTAAACTGTTTGAGTTTGCTGCTTCGGGGTCGTTTTTGACCCTGCGGGGGGAGGGGGTCGGAAACTCCCACACATTTCAGGACGTTGAAAACCTTGCGGCTGCTGCGGGCGAGTGTGTGTGTGTTTGTGTGTGTGTGTGTGTGTGTGTTTTGTGTGTGTGTGTGTGTGTGTGTGTGTTTGTGTGTGTGTGTGCGAGTGGGACCGGTGCCAGAAGGAGGACCAGCCCTGAGTCAGATCTGTGTTTCTGGAGTTTATGGAGACGGAGATGCTGCAGTGGGACTTTCAGGTCGGCAGATGTGGTTTAGTGAGACGTGCAACACAAAAGATGAATTAATATTTGCGTAGCTTGTGATAGAGCGATCAAAAATGTATAAAAAAAACAATTATTAACGAGGAACTAATCGACTTTTGAGCTGCTAAACTGTAGATGTTGTTTTTGATAGCATTGGCGACTGTTCCTAGTCATTTTTGGCAGTTTTTGTGGAAAATATGTAGATTTGCACTGAGTGTGTGCTTCCTCCTGCAGCCACTGTGGTTTCAAGTACTACGTGACATCACACATGACTCCCTTGAGCTTAGGATTGGAGTTTATCCCTCTTTAAACTTAGTTACTCATTTGGATTGACCCCAAAAATATGACAAAGTTTGATCTTTCCAGAAACAAATGTTGAAGATGTCGTTGTTCTGCGTCAAGTTGGAAGTTTTGGGATTTTATTTTTTATTTTTTTTGCAAAGCTAATGTTTGGTCAGGTCAGAAGATTTAATTATAGAATTTTTTTAGCTAATTATGACATTGAAATCTCAAACTTTTGCCTTCTGGGATCGTATTGTTCTGGTACATGTTCTATTTTTGCTAATTCTTGCTTTTTGTGCTTTTCTGTTGTGAGATTTTTGCTAATCACTGTGAAAGTTGACTGTCCAATTCCCATGGTTCCTTGGGCAAGACACTTTATCCACATTTCTGCTCTTGTATGGACATCGGACACGTTGTTGGCAGCCAGCCTTTTGTCACTCAAACAAAGCAGCTTGAATAACGCACCAAATCGAATTGGTCTCGATCAGTTTCATCCATTTAAAGTTCCTGGATAAACGTTTAGGAATGACAAGATCCACGACTCGTTTGTCAGAAGGTGGTTCCATACATCATTTTGTCGTTTTCTTGGTTCGCTGTGGTCTTCGTAATGATTTAGGCGGTTGCTAGCCAGTTTATTTTGCCTAAATTCTGTTGCGTTTTGGCCAGAGCTGCAACATTAAACACAAATCGAAATCGTAATTTGACTAGACGCAATTAGCATATCACTAAGGCTGCAGTTTTTGAAGTACACAACAAAATAACCAAATATTCTGCCTGCGTAAAAACTGCTAACCCTGGAGTTTAGATCTGCACCAACATGTTCTGAATGTGATTTTTGTATTAGTTTGTCAGTTCAGATTTCAGTCTTTTTGTCAATTCTTCTGGATGTTTTTAAAGTGTGAACAGTTTAAACAGAATCCCATTATCTAAAAAATCCCAGATCGTAATGCTTGTCAGAAAAATTAGATATTTTACCCGAATCGTTCAGCCCTGGAATTGCGTGAATAAAGCTCCAAATCGTGTTGTTTCAGTCACTGTTCGATCCCTGGTAACAAATAAACATGTGGGGAGGGGCAAGTTTGAGTTTCATTCTGTAAAATTAAGCATCGATGTATCAACTGTGGGTGTGTAGAGAAGAGGGTTTTTTTCAGGGAGGGCATCTGATCGAAAAACACCACCAAACAGCCTTTATAATGAGATAAACTGCTTTATTATCGAAAAACATCAAGTCACAGGCCTCAAGTCCAAGTCTTAGTTCATTTTTCAAGTAGGACTGTCACGATTTTGCATAAAGACTCTTCATGTCGTCCCAGTCAAAAAAGTCAATCAGACCCATGTCATATTTTTCACTGAGTTGCCATGGCGATGCACAAAAGAGCCCATGTTAGTCTAATGGGAAAATGTCCAAATTTTCGGACATTTCAAAGTCTTATAACGACTTCTCACCTCCCATGAAGAACGTGAAATTTGGCACAGTGATTCTTCAGGTCGATCCCTTGTCAAAAAAGTCTGAGGGCCCAAGTTGGTATTTTGCACGGTGTTGCCATGGCGATGCCTGGAAAAGCCCATGTTGGTGCATTTTGTGCATCAGTGCTCTCACTGTCTTTTGACTTTGTTTAGAGACAAGTGCAGCCCAAAGGTGCAATAAAACTGAGACAAGCGGCGCGATAGTGCCCCCCTTAGGGAGCGCCGGGTCGGCCGAGTGCGAAGAAAGACGTTCGACGCCACTTACGGCTTTAATTTTCTTCATTATTATGCATTTTTTTTTGGCTAGTGCGACTTATACTCCGGAAAATACAGTAGTAATTATTGTGACGGGCCTAGTCTCTCTTGGAGCGACTCCAAATAGTGAGTCCAAGTCATGACTTCCAAGCCCCGCCCCCATTATTTAGGCAACAGAATGTGATTTTCCACATTAAATGATAGGACTTTCTTTTATATCCCCGTACAGTCTTATATCTGTGTAATCCTTCAGTTGTCCAGGTAGGTTCTAGTCTTATACGTCTTTTTATACGGCTCAAAATCATTCTAAAATGATTCAGAAAAGGTTCGTTTCTGCCCTGTGTATGTGACTTCTTTAGTATTGCTACTTGTTCAAATGAGTATCCAGTTTCAGTATCGATTCATATCCGATTTTCGATACTCTTGACACCCCTACGAGTAAAGGCGACCGAGTACCGCTCACCTCCGCTGACCATTTGTCAAAAGGTACTTCCATACATCATCCTGTTGTTTTCTTGGACCGCTAGAGCCTCGTAATGATTTAAGCGCTCGCTAGCCAATTTTGTTCTATACTTTTTGTCTAAATTCTGGTGCATTTTGGCAGTTACCTGATGAAACCTGCCTGTGGCTTTTGGAAACGGTCTATCGGAGATCCTCACCGGTCGTCTATCAAGAGTCCACACGCCATCAGGGGGAATGAGAGCAGCTTTACGGCTATAAAGACAGTGCCCGCGCAAGAACTGCACACTCTGCAACATTTCTGGATAAATAATGTCCAAAATGGCTGCCGAAGTTGGACCCGTGCAGTAGTCCCTCTTTCCCAGGCTAATATTGGGTAGATATGGAACTGCCTATTCTAATGGAAGTCTTTATTACCGAACATTCACCATTTGTCGTAAAAGGCAATAGACTGTAATTCGTCATACAGGCATTTGGATGGTTAGAAATGTAATAAAAGTGTATAACTGTCAAACTTCTAATCGTAATTCTTTCATCATTTGCATGTGGTTGGTCCAACTGCTGCAAATGATGGTGGCAAACACTGCACATATACGACCAATCAGAAGTTTGGACGCACTTTTCCATTATGTTTCTTCTTTATTTCCATGATTATTCTCACTGAAGGCATCAAAAACTCTGAGTGGACACATATGGAATGAAGTGAACACAAGAATAAACTCAGGAAAACTCCAAACAACAAATATAAAAATCAAAAATTAAACGAGCCTTTGCTTTGAATGCTGGTTTGCCCTTGTAGTGTTTCTCGACCCTGAAAAGGTGCAGCTGTGAACCTTCAAGAAGCTCACTGAGAGAAGGTCAAGGGTTTGCAGCGCTGTCGACAAAGAAAAGGGTGGATGCTTTGAGGAGTTGGATGAAAAATATTTAAAAAAAATACATTGTTGAGTTCGTAGACTGTATAAATAAATGGAGCTAACTTGCTAGCGCCATGTTCCAAATAGGCAAAGTCGTGGGCGACTTCAGCTCCATCGACTCACTTTACAAATTAAAAAAAAAAAAAAACTAAAACTTGTTGCCCTTCTCTCTGTAACTACCACTGTCAGACTCGTCATTTTGGTCTTAAATGTTCATATTAACCCTGTACATGATCCTAGGTTAATTTTAACTCTAACTTATTTTGAGTTGTTGTTTTTTTTTTTTGTTTGTTTGTTTTTTTGTTTGTGTGTTTGTTGTTTTTTTTAAATTTATTTTCTTTTTAGTTATTTTGAGTTTGGTTTTTTTTGTTTTTTTTATATAGTTTTTTTTTTTTATTTTGAGTTGGTTTTTTTATTTATTTAATTTATTTATTTTTAAGTTATTTTGAGTTAGGTTATTATTTTCTTTGTTTATTTTCTTAATTTTTTTAAAATTATTTTGAGTTAGTTTTTTTTTTTTTTTTATTTTCAGTTGAATTTTTTTGTTATCTTAAGTTTATTTATTTATTTTTTGTTATATTGAGTTTATATTTTATTAATATTATATTATTATTATTTTTTTTTTTTTTTTTAGTTATTTTTGAGTTTTTTTTTTGTTTTTTTTGTTGTTTTTTTTGGGGGGGGGGGTGGGGTCTATTTTTTTTAGTTGTTTTTTTCTAAACTATGTCTCTCTCTGTCCCTGCTGCTGTCAGACTCATGTTGGTCTTAAATGTTCGTATTAACCCTCTACATGATCCTGGGGTTTTTATTTCACGTCTGTGTCTGTAAATCAACATATGAACATTAATAACAGACACATCAGGTCCTTCTTTCCCCGACGTCGCTCTGTTAGCGTTAGCAACAGGTTTGATTGACAGCAGGAAGGGGGGCGTTACCTTCATCATCCTCGCTCTGATTGGCTCTTTGGTTGCTATGATCCTCCATATCAGCCGCTGTACCTGCTCTAGCTCTTGAGTTATTTCACTTTTAATGTCTTCAGTGTCTAAAATGTAGAAAGTTGTGAACATAAACATCAAGAAAAGGGTGTGTCCAGACGTTTGCCTGGTAGTGTATTCTCTCTAATTAAATTCTGATGCACGATAAAAAGACGCCATGTTTTAAAAAAGTGTTCAGATTGTATTTCCTCGTGCAGAAGTTTCTCAGCTGGGCCGACACTGTCTCCACCATTTTCTGTTGTAACATCCGGAAATATAGCACTTTACTTCTATTTATACTTTGAAGCTGATGGCATCAAAAATCCCTCGGGGTGTGATGCTAACTATAGGCACTGCTCTGTCTGAAGTTCTGTTACTCAAGTTCGACTTTAATCTGAGCTTTGTTTTAACACAATGTGACCATAAAGAACTGACTTTTCTTAATCACGTCCCTCTCAAATAATGACATTACGGTCACGAGCTAGCATTAGCATTAGCATTAGCATCTCCTAAATGCTCGTATTGATCACAGGCTCCTGGAAATCTGCAGTTTAAATCCATTTTGTATTTTTTTCAGACAATCTTAGAACTTTTTGGTCGTTATTTCTAATGCGTCGCCATGGTAACCGCTGAACATCCTGACAGACGTACAGACAGAACACCCCCAGCGCGACGTCTCTGCAAAGTATTAGTTACAGAGATAATTTGTAATAATAATGATGATCAGTCTGTGCAAAAGCTGAAGAAAAAAAATACATCATCTCCACAGTGTTTGTTTAATCGCTCATTGTCGGTTTCTATCCTTTTCCGTGTCTTTCAAGTGACAAATCACCATAGCAACAAACTATTCAAAATATTCCATCTTTGTAACTGTCAGAAGTCCGAGAAATGATGTCTGCGATGAGGAAAAAGTCATGTCATTTAAACTGCGCTGTCACTTTTAGGATGTAATTGTGCGGCGAGGTGCTTGAGTTACACTTTCCTACAGCCTCACGACCAAAAGGTTACAGGTTCGACTCCCGGGGCTTCCTGTGTGGAGTTTGCATGTGTCTCCCTGTGTTTAGCCTAAAAATATCCAAAAGTCAATCTTAACCCTCGTCTGTCTGCTGCTCCGTCTGAGGCTGTGTGACACTTTAATCACAGTTTTGTTTTAAGACAATTTGATCAGAAAGAACTGAACTAGTTGATTTATGCCGTTAAACAAGTCTCTTACACGTGTAATTACAGTGACGCGAACAGTTTCCCCGTTAGTCGCTCTCGCCTTTTTGTTGAAAATGAAACACCTGAATCGAACCATGAACATCTGAATTAATCACAGGCGCCTGGAAATATGTCGCTTCATCCATTTTTTTTTTTTTTTCTTGAGTTTTCAGACAAACTTATGACTTTTTTGACAGTGGTCGCTAATATGTGCATCGTGTCGTCATGGTAACTGCTGAACATTCGGCCATACACATACATGTAGAGCAAACCACCACTCCCCCGTCCCTTTAAGCGCGCCCTCGCTCCTCTGTACCCCTCATCCCTTTAAATTTGCTTCCCTGTACCCCCCGTCCCTTTAAGCTCGTTCCTCTGTACCCCCCGTCCCTTTAAGCTCACTCCCCTGTACCCCCCGTCCCTTTAAGCTCACTCCCCTGTACCCCCGTCCCTTTAAGCTCGCTCCTCTGTCCCCCCGTCCCTTTAAGCTCGCTCCTCTGTCCCCCCCGTCCCTTTAAGCTCGCTCCCCTGTACCCCCCGTCCCTTTAAGCTCGCTCCTCTGTCCCCCCGTCCCTTTAAGCTCGCTCCTCTGTCCCCCCTGTCCCTTTAAGCTCGCTCCCTCTGTCCCCCCCGTCCCTTTAAGCTCGCTCCCCTGTACCCCCCGTCCCCTTTAAGCTCACTCCCCTGTACCCCCGTCCCTTTAAAGCTCACTCCCCTGTACCCCCCGTCCCTTTAAGCTCCCCTCGCTCGCTCCCCTGTACCCCCCGTCCCCTTAAGCTCACTCCCCTGTACCCCCCGTCCCTTTAAGCTCGCTCCCCTGTACCCCCCGTCCCTTTAAGCCCGCTCCCCTGTACCCCCCGTCCCTTAAGCTCGCTCCCCTGTACCCCCCGTCCCTTTAAGCTCACTCCCCTGTACCCCCCCGTCCCTTTAAGCTCACGCCCCTGTACCCCCCGTCCCTTTAAGAGCGCCCTCGCTCCTCTGTACCCCCCGTCCCTTTAAGCTCGCTCCCCTGTACCCCCCGTCCCTTTAAGCTCGCTCCCCTGTACCCCCCGTCCCTTTAAGCTCTCCCCTGTACCCCCCGTCCCTTTAAGCTCACTCCCCTGTACCCCCCGTCCCTTTAAGCGCGCCCTGTCCCGAGTGTCGGCGTCCTGCTGCCTCGGCTCGTGTCCCGTCTCTAAACACATACATTATTCAGCAGCGGTGCCTCTGATGGACGACCTCCCGGTTTGGCCTTAGTCATCCCACGGCCGGAGGAGGGAGGGGCAAATTATGGAAGAGTTTGTGGGGAAGTTTTGTATTTTCGAGTGAATTTTAGCTGCATTTTGACGTGGTCTGTGTCTCGTGTTTGCGTTGACCCTGGCAGAAGTTTTGTTTCTGATTCTCCTTTTTCCATATAATGACTTTTGTAGATTTTAGATTTGATATGAGATACATTTGTGTTTGTGTCTGCTGCACACTGTATTTTCACTCCTGAATATACGTCAAAAAAAGCTTAATAATGAAGAAAAAAAGGAGTTTGTCAGTGTGACTGTAGTGAAAATGTGAGATGATAAACTCAGAGTCGGTCACATCTGAGTTTTTCCTCCTGAGACCCGACGTCCTCGTGTGGACGACACATTCTGGGTCTAGGCCACAACATTTTTAGAAAAGAACAGCAACAATGCAAAAATATTCAATTTTTAATATTTTTAAGAGTTTAGCATGTTAAGAATATTTGTATGTATGTATGTATGTATTTATTTTTATGTATTAATTAATTTGTTCATTTATTTATTTAATTATTTTTATTTATTTTTTATTTATTTAGTAAATTATATTTTGCACCTCGGCCGCTTTTCAAATGAGCCACATTTTTCCAAGAGACACAACTGTTTTTCCTCAGGACAAATGTTGCTGTTTCAGGCTCTTAATAGTTTTAAATTATTATTCAAATGTTCTGTCAAAATGATTCAAACGTAGAACTGACGTCCTCATATGTGGACGTCACTTTTCTCATAATGTGAAAAGATAATTCTTTGTTTTTAATCAGCCCAAATAACAAAGAGAAATGAATAAAGTCGTGAAAGATCTGGAGTCTGAGGAGGAGGATAAGCTATGAAAACTCTGAAAAGAAAAAAGTGCGACTTATAGTCTGTAAAATACGGTAGTTATGACCTTTGACACTTGCAGATCTTTATGTTAATTCTAGTTATTATTTGCATGTCACAGGGGCGTTTATCGGTGGTGGTGAAAACAGGGACTGATCAGGAAAATGGCGTCTGGAAAATAAATGATTAAAGACGAGTCGAACACGAATCGCTCCAAATACAACGACGAGAGAGTAACTGGTGAAGGGAAACTACTGTGACGTGATTAAACACTCGGAAAAGGCGATTTTGCAGAAAACGTCAGATTTAACCTAAAATACAGAAGACGGCGAGATAATGAGAGCAAGACTTTTTTTTTTTTTTCTCCTTATAATATAATGGACTTACATAATTCGACATGTTTCTTATCATTTCAACCAAGTTCTTCAGGTCGTTAGGAAAGAAAAGTGCTGCCCTGCTCTTATTTTAGAAGTTACATGAAACTAAATGAGAAATAGTTCATTGTAAATAAATGTGTTATGTCGTTTTTGGGGAGTTTTTGTTCCCGACTCAAAATGGATGTGTTCATTTAAAGCAGAAGAGTCAAACGCAAATTCACAATGGGCCAAAGTTAAAAACAGACAAATTCACAATGGGCCAAACTCAACATTTACTGAAAAACTGAACTGCACCTGAACTGCACCTGATATGTAACGTTTAACCTTTTCATTTGAACTTTAGTTTTGCCACTGACAATTTGACTTTCAGACTATTAACCGTCCAGGTCTTTGAGTAGAAAAAGTGCATAGAGAAAACAAATATTCAAGCTCAATTTGCTACACTCTGATTTACTCTTGACTGTGCACCAAAGTACCCGCAAAGCATTCTGGGATTTGTAGTATTAGTGGTGCATGTGCTGTATACCAGTGGGCAGCTCTAATGCACATTTGATGTCAATCTCTGGCCAAATATAATTACACCGCGGGCCAGATTTAGCCCCTGGGCCTGAGTTTGACATATGTGATTTAAAGGTTCAGTGAGGAACTTTCTGGAGGTGTCACGTGACCTACAGGATTCCATGGTAATAAAAGTTAAAACCGGACTTTAGAACGTTCTCCATGGAGACAGACGGGTTTTATGCCGCACTGTGGAATATTGTAACAAAAAGAGCCACATTTCCATGGAAACGAGCAGGAAACGTACGAGTCAGATCTGCGGATATGTAAATGATGAAGGACACGAGGTTTTAGTGCAAAAAACACAAGTAAAAATTTAAAAAACTACAACAAACATGCTTTATTTTACTCACATTTTGGACTAAAAAGTGACCTACTGCGGCTTTAACTTGTCAGAGTTTAAACGTCTGCACTGAGGTCGTTTTAACCTTTACTGAATATTCCCTTTTATACTGTACGTGATTTATTTTCAGATTATTAGAACTACTACGAGCTTTGATTAGATTTGATTTATTTAGTTATTAATCCGAGACGTTTCAGGAAATTTCCCGAAGGTTTCATCATATTTTATTTGAATTTCAAGCCAAAACTTTCAGCCAGTGGAATATTTTTTTTTCATATGTCGTGTTCAGTTGTTGGAGCTTCGCCAGGAAGAGGAATTCTCACGATGTTTGTGAGATGAAGCGTCTGTTTGAGCGACATCCCGACTGACCAATCACAGAGCAGCGCTGCGGCTCGAGCGGAAACACGACGAACTTCAGCCCGTTTCAGCAGAACTACGACTGTTCGGTTTTAAAACTCGTCCAGGGGGAAGAGCTGAGCGTCTGTGGCCGGGTCAGACGCTTGTGCTTTTCTCTCTTTGACTAAAGTCTGATTTTTTTGTCCCGTCTCGCTGTGAAGTATCGTCCCAGACCGATGACGAGCTCAGAGGAGAGGACGAGCCAGGCGGGAATAGTCCTACTTCACTCGCAAATAATTGTACATGAAAAAAATATAATTAAGAATGAGATAAGTGATGCACAACACTGAAATTCTATAGTGAATTTTATGAAAAGATGATATTCTGAAAACATTTTTTTTTTATGAATCGCAGTTACATTTCAGTCTCTTTACCACCGGAATCACATCGTGTCCTTGAGCAAAGCACTTAATCAACTCCATTGTAACATTAGTGTAAGTCGCAGTATTTGTAACTTCAGTTTGTATTTCATAATAATTTGTCGTGCAGCGTTAACAAAATACGAACAAAACTGATGTGTAATTCTGAAGAGCAGCTGAATGGAACATATATTCAATTAAAAGACACGTTTAAGACTGAGTTTTATGAGTAAATTTGAGCCGGAAGCAAAGATCATCGAGGCTCAGTTTCAGACAGGATCCTTCCTCCGACTTTAGAAACTGGGATTTTCTCAAACCCCTGAAGAAGAAAAGACTTTGTGGTTTATGTGAGTTGGAGAAATAGAAAGTGAAGATTATTTTTTGTTGTATTGTCCATTTTATTATGAATTTATACATTTTTATTTGATGAAATGTTGCTCTGAAATGTTCTGGTGTGATGACGACAGATGAAATTGTTTAATTCTGATGTTTATAAGTTGCATCATTTCTATGTAAAACCTGGATGACGTTTGTTTAAATGAGTTTATTGTTGTTTTTTGTTGTATCACTATTGTATTTTTGTTAAAAGCGTCTTATAAACCCATTAAAGGGCTCGGCATTCTTTGTATGCAAGACACAATAATACATTAAATCAGATCAAAATGTAGTAGTTGTGGTAAATAGGCAGTAATATTATTTGCAGTATTTACAGAATATTACAGAATTTGTAGTAGTAGTAACTGTACTGTGAGATTTTCATTTTTGACACATATTTCTGACCTTTCCTTTCTTATTTTCTTATGCAGTATCTGTGACAGGCCACGTGAACGACCCCCCCTGCAGGTTTCTCATGTTACTGCAGAGCCAACCCCCCGTCACCCTCCTCCACCCTCCTCCACCCTCCTCCACCCACACGAGGTGAAGGGCAAAACTAATGGGCCTTTTTACGCCATCTCCTCCTTATGGAATATACCTGGTCCAAAAGTGCAGTACCGGACCTGCTGCGCGAGGCTGTCGTCTCGGAGGGAAATAAAAGTGTCACCTTGGCATAATTCAACCGAAGCACATGTGAAGTGACACGCAGGCCGACGGCGGGCAGGAGGATCGTCGCTGAAGAGAGTCGATCGTGACATATGCTGAATGTGGAGGCAGGGATCTAAAAATAGCATGTATGTTGTGCTTGGACAGGTTTGGACAGCGGTGGAGTCTGTAGTTTGGAGCAGAGAAAGAAATATTACTACAAATCAAAGTTTTAATTCTGATATTTAAAGTTAAAATTGTGGTGACACCCCATTCCGCCGTGAGAACACCCGATCTCGTCTGATGTTGGGCCTCGTTAACACTCGTAGGACAATACTGTTGTTGTGTCCTTGGGCAAAACTCTTTATATACAATGGGCAGCACTCGTGCCTCAGAGCGAGAAGGTTCCAGGGACTTTCTGTGTGGAGTTTGTGCAGCTCAAGGTCTGGAGATACTGACAGTGTGACAGCAGCATTGAAGGACGGGGCAAATCATAGAGGAGTGTTTATATAAATGGACATAGCTAACATGCTAGCTGTCACGCGCCAAATAAGAAGTGAGCATAGGTGTGCTTCTGGCTCCAATTCACTTTACATTGAGAAACTGTCGCACCTCTCTCTGTAACTGCTGCTCAGACTCGTCATTTTGGTCTTAAATGTTCATATTAACCCTCTACCTGATCCTGGTGTTAGGTTTTTTTTTTTGTTTTTTTTTTTTTTTGTTGTTTTTTTTTATTTTTTTTTTTTTTTTTTTTTTTTTTTTTTTTTTTTT
Organism: Periophthalmus modestus; assembly: GCA_019594935.1. Taxonomy (NCBI): domain Eukaryota; kingdom Metazoa; phylum Chordata; class Actinopteri; order Gobiiformes; family Gobiidae; genus Periophthalmus; species Periophthalmus modestus. Next base: position 28,442,900 of record JAIEZT010001328.1, read on the forward strand.
TTTTAGTTATTTTGAGGTTTTTTTGTTTTTGTTTTTTTTTTGTAATTTTTAGTTGTTTTGTTTATTTTATTTATTTTTTGTTATTTTGAGGGGGGGTATTTTGGGTTTTTTTTGTTTGTCTTTTTATTTATTTATTTATTTTTTGTTATTTTGATTTATTTTTTATTTACTTATTTAGCTATTGTGTCCATAAATCAAGATATGAACATTAATGAGACAAATCAGGTGTTTTCTCTCCCTGAGGTCGCTCCTGCTGGCCTTAGCAACAGGTTTGATTGACAGCGTTGCTAAGCGCAAGCAGGAAGAGGCGTTACCTGAACCTTAACGTCCATCCACCGACCTACAAATGTATTTTTTAATGCCGTTGGCTGATATTTTTATTGTTAAAGCTGCGAGTTGTATCCCTTTAATCTCAAAACCAACGACAGGACTGCGTCTTTGTGTCGGTGATTCCTGAGTCACATGAACAGCAACAACGCCACAAATAAGCGAGTTAATAAGTGTTTTTAAAAAGTTGTTTCCAGCCAGTTTCGCGCTCCCAGGAGTTCACAGAATCGCAGACTTGTTGCTAGGTGAGCTGTTCTGAGAAACCAAGAACATGAGAGAGCAGGAATATTCAAAGCATCGACACTTCTGTGGAGTCAAGGCTGTGAAAACCTCCTTCAAATGTTATCGTACTTTATTCACGCCGCCTGCCAATCACGATGTTCATAAGAATAAAATATTAGCAGTTGTACACGTCTCCTCCTGCTGTGGAGCGGTGTGCGGACGGCGGGTCACATATGTGCTTTAGACCTGGTTTAGTCTTGAGTTTGCATCAGTTTTTCTCATATATTCTGAAACATTTACAAATAAGTTCTCCCAATAAACTTTAAAGGAACTGTATGGACCATTTTGAATTTCATAAACCATTGTCCTATCGGCTTTTACTGATAAGAACAGTCAGGATGAATTATTCTTAGTTACAAAAACACTGACCTGTGTATCTGCGAGTTTTGGTTCTCCACATGATTCAGTCAGAAAACAGAATCCACGAGTTTCTGATTTGGGCTGAAATCCAGTTTAAATCGTAGACTGTTTATATAAATGGACATGTCTAACCCGCTCGCCGCTGCGTTCCAAATAGGAAGTGATCGTGGGCGCACTTCCAGCTCCATCAACTCCAATTCACTTTACATCAAAAAACTGTCACTCCTCTGTCTGCCTCTGCTGCAGTGACCCTCGTCGTTTCGGTCTTAAATGTTCATATTAACCCTCACGATCCTCGTAGTTTTATTTCGTCTGTGATTCAAGATGTGAACATTTCCCCGAGGTCGCTCCGTTAGCGTTGGCAACAGGTTGGATCGACAGCACCCGCTCCCTGCTAAACCAGCGGTGTGGGCGGGACCTTCAACATCCTCGCTCTGGATTGGCTCTTTGGTTGCTATGATACTCGGGGTCGGAGTTCCAAATAAAAAACTGCTCTAACCTCGATGAGCTTCATTTGACTGGAGCTGAAGGCCACGGGGGACGTCACACTCGCTCAGTCCACTTCTTAACCCCGAAAATGTCTCTCTCTGATCTGATTGGTCTGTAGCTAAACCCCAGCACCTGCAGACAGTCATGGCTCAGTGCTAGTGCAGCCTCTGTGTCTCCATCTGCAGGTTAAGACTCTGGACACACAGGTTCAGGTGTGATTATAGTAACTTTCTTTACCCACAGAACCTATAATATTATTTAAAATCTTTTGCAGAAACTTTAAACAATGCTACGTAGCTAAAACACTGCTAAATTTAAAGTCGTAAATGTTTTTTTGGACTGGAAGCTGCTGCGTTCAGACATCAGTTACCAAAGTGTCTGAGAATTCTGTTGGAAAAAAGAAATCTTCTGGAGCCTTGACGCTTTGACTGTTGAGCTCCGCTGTCGTAATAATCTTCTTGAACTACATTTTTGGCACCCGCTATCAAGTTGGATTATAATATGGAAGTTAATGAACATTATTCTAATCTAGGAACTAGCGCTAACTTGCTAATTAATGAGAGCGCTACCATTTTTATAGTTCAATTGTCTCATTATCGCCCGCCCTTAATTGCACCTTTCTCCTTACTAATTCCGCTAAAGCTAACCACCCTCTCTGAACACGGCGCGATATACCTCCGCCAGTTTGAATATTAAGCACAGCCGCCAGAACCGTTATCTGAAACCCCTCATATCCTATTTGGCAGCCGCTGTTGCCCGCCTTGTCCCCGGCCATTTTGAAATTTATCAGTTTTAGTCTAGTGAGCACAAACCTCATTACCGCTACTCCAACCGGTGCGACAGCGTTTTGGAGTACAGTCGGCGGCATTAGCGCGTTAGCTTGACGGAGTGATACCCCTTTCGCTAGCAGGTTCATATTTTCCATAATAAAGGCCCGAGCTCAGCACTGCTCCGCTCTGCATGCACAAGAGGACGCTACCCCCGTGTCAGAGCTGGTTGAGATGCAATAAAGGCAGAGCGGAAAAAACAAAAGGTTTGGGAACAGACTTTTGGAGCCGGAACAAGGACGAAAATCGGGAAGGGTAATTGGATATTGCAGTGTTTTTTTAACCTCAGCCAGGCGTAAGATAGTGGAAATGTCCGTGCTCGCATCAAATGAATTCACGGTTGGGTCATTTTTGCTTTTCGTGAATACAACAATGTGCAGTGTGTCGACAGAATACAATTTAGTTATATTTGCGTGTGATTCTTTTCCAATATTCTGCTCAAATAGAATATAAAAAGTCACATTTCAGGTAAGAACAATGTAATGCAATTGAACAAAAAAGTGCCTGTAATGGACTGGTCACGTTACACAGTTATGATCATTATATCATAAAGATCAGGCATGTCCAAACTGTGGCCCGGGGGCTAAATGTGGCCCTCAGACCATTTTTTCTTGGCCCTTAAGCTTCCAGGTGAATTGGCCCATGTTACCTTAAACGGTACTTTTGAAAATCTACTTTAACAAGCCCATAGCAAATATTTAATGTGTCCCATTGAGGATGAAAACTTGAATAAAGCTCTAGTGGTTCAGTCTAACTTGTAATAATAACACAGATTTGAAGTATTCACTGTACTTTGTCTACGGCCCTCAATCGGTCCTCGGGTTTGTCTGTTTTTATATGTGCGCTTAATTAGAAAGGTTTGGACACCCCTGATATAGATTAAATAGATTTAACATAAAAATATTCTGAATTTTTTCCCCATTTTTCCATTTTCGTGACATCACATTAGAAAGTTCTTTAACTATTACCTCACACTCGTGTCGTACAGTAGGCCAAAACTTCTCTAATGCACGAAAAAGACAAATATAAGGTTTGAAGTAGCAGGAAAAAATGTGTTTCTTACATGTAAACTGTGTGATCATCAGAACGTGCGAGCGCTCTCTACTTCCTGCAATTTTCAACATTTTTTTCAACTGTTCTTCACAAAGTGTTTCTTGATTTATGCGACAACAACAAATATTATCCCGTCAAAATCAGAATCATCAAAACCACTGAGCACTTTCAGCAGAAGTGTCACGGTGTAAGGATATTGTAAGACTTTTGTGAGTGTCTTGCCCAAGGACGCAGTGGCAGGAGGCACTAGTTGGAGCTGGGATTGAACCACCAACTCCAGCCACGATTAACCCATTGTGTAATATCTATATCTGAAACTAGTGACTGAATATAAGCGTGAATATTAGTTCCTTTATTTAAAATGTATGAACCACAAGTGAAAACCGTGCTTCAGGTTCATTTTTTCGCCTGGGTGTTTAGTTCCTTCTTTTACTTAGATGTTGAACTCTGATTTGGGACAGAAAACATGGTTCTAAAGCAAAAAACTCTCCAGTAACTGTCAATAAAAAGTCGCCACCATAAAAAAGCTCCCACACTCTAATTTTTGGTTGTTCTTTAGCTTTGATTATGGCTCATTTTGTGTGACCTTGTTTCGATTTCGCTTCTGCAACGTCACAGATTTATTCTTCGCTCTTCATTCTTCGACCACAGACTGTTGCTGAACATAGACCTGACTCGTACCTACAGACTCGGACATATTTTCTTAGTTAAATCCAGGTGGCGACTTTTTTTTTGTCCAGCGGCTGTTTCAAGGACCGTACCTATTGTATTTGCTTAGTTTGTACTTTTTTTTTGAGGAAAATCCCTGCGAGGGCCTTTATCCCTCTTTGCAGTTTTATTCTAATTTTGCATTTGGACAAAAGGAGAATTCCCCGATATATTGTCTTATTGTCTCAATGTTTATCTTGTTCAGATCTAGTTAAGCCCTTGTTTTTTTGTTGATTTAGCATTATATTTTCTTTATCCTTTGCTTTCAGGCTGCTGCTGCTTGGTGTGAAAACTCAAATCCCCTCCATCCCGTCGCCGTGTCCTCCATTTTGACAAACCCTCAAACACCCGTCCAAACCCCACACCTCTACTTAGCATTCCACGTACGCTATGCTAACACGACGGCTCTCGCTAACCCACTTCCATCCCCTCAAGAGCGCCCGCTGCCTCCCCCGCGTCCCGTCGCAACCGCCAATCAAACTAAGCCCCGCCCCTCTGCCCCCAGCTCACCACGGGAAAGATGGCTGCCACTCTCAATCTCGTCATAACACGGTCTCGTCTCCGCAAACTCGGCAGATCTTTGTTGAAGAATTTGACAGTTAAGGTTACCTCCCGTGTCCCGCTGCGTTGGGGATGAAGAGAAGTGATGATCCAGGGTTTTTTTTCTTCTTTTTTTTGCTGCTTTGAGCTTTGGCCTATCACCTTGACGACGCTGTAGCCTGTCAGGCAAGGATGTGGGTAGCAGTGGCTTGCTGGGGTCTTGACGCGGCTTTACCCGAAAGTTTGTTGAGGATTATTTTGAGAATTTGAAAGCGGATTTGAGTAGGATTGAGTTGTTGTGCTCTGGGGAGTGATGGCTGGAAGTCTGAATGTTACAAATCAAGATATGAAATCAGCATGAGTAATACACGGTGGGATCTTACTGTACACTGTCTGTGTGCACGAGGGAAAGTGTCGTTTTCAAACATTTCTGATACAGATAAAATGCAAAAAAAACATACTGTAAGGCTCTTTTATGAGACTAATTTAATTTGCAGATTGCAGCTGCATAAAAATGTTGGTCGTGTAACTTTTCTTCTGGGATTCTGCTTTTCCCCAGAGAAATGTCACTGCTTTTTCTCAAATGTTCCACACTAGGGCATTACTTTCTGACCTCTAACATGGCCTGGTGGAATATTCCAGTTAAAGTAAACCACATCTCTATGAAATCAAGCAGGTAACGCCTCCAGGCCGAGTTACAGGTCAGATCTGTGGCAAGGCGGCCAACCGTGAACTTTTTAATTGCAGTATTTCTCAGAATCGATCCAGGATCATTTGCTGGTATCGGTTTCACGGTATCGGTTCAGCTGATATCGTGACTGACTTAGGCCCAGGACATCACATCAGTGGTAACAAAATACAAGTAGTAAAGTCGTACTTAAGTAGAATATTTAGATATTTGTTCTTTTCTTAAGTACATTTTACTTTTTACTTTTACTTCACCACATTCTGACCAGGACTGAAAAGTAAAAAGTACTTTTCATATGATTAGAGGAGTTATTTTGACCATGTTCGTAGAAACATCCTAAAGTTTTCAAGTTTAAGCTTCGAGTTTCAAAAATAAAAAAAAATTTACTACAAAAATGAAGAGATTGATTTGTATTGCTCCTGTTTTTATCACATTTACACTTTAACAAATGAACAACCCTTGTGAAATACTTTTATGTACATTTTTAACAGGTACTTAAAGACTTTTTCATGTGATACTTTTACTTTTACTTGATTAACTATTTACCTTTGTGTCTGTTCTGCTGCTCAGTTTTACTTTCAGGATGAATGACACTTACAGAACTGATTTGGCTCAATTTTAACTTTGTTTTTCGAAAAACCGTTTCTCGATCCCTACGCTGATATCGGTGAGTGTAGGATATCGGCCGACACCTAAAGCCACGGTATCGATATCGGTTTGAGAACTGAAAAAGCTGGATCGGTCCGTACCTGTATATTTCTAATGGGATTTGATATACAGTGTTGTGCAATTTTTGTTCATCTTTTTTCCCTTTATGAACAATTCAAAACCAATATCGACCTTCATGTTACATTTACATAACTGTCAAATCATCTAAATACAAATCATTCATTTTCATCATTCATTCATATGTGTTGATAAGCACAAAATCAATGCTTTCAATTCATCTCGGCTGTTATGGTTTGATATATAAACTCAACATCTAAAGTGCATCATCAAAAGCACAGACTGTTATCTGTCAGCGCCGCACACGAGCTAATGCTCCACCAGATCTGCTCTTGTGGTTGGAGCTTTTACACTTAAATGATGCATGTCCGCTGGTACAAAGAGCTGCGTGTGTTTAAGAGACTGACAGCGCTTTTTCATGACTGTACTTGAACGTAGCGTGCGCGGGCCTGCCTCGACAGCAGCGAGGCGTTCAGGGACCGGGCTTCTGTGTGTAAATGTAAATAGCAGTGTCACGCCGATCAATCCGGCGAGCTGCTGCCGCTGAGTCCGGGGCTGTGGAGGCACCAGCCCCGTCACTCCGGCTGTCAGGCGCCGTTACGCCGCTGCAGGCTTCAGTGTAACGTGGTGATGATGACGGCGCCTCGTCCTGGTTTGACGCTGTAACGTCCTGTGTTTTTGTGCAGTGTAATGGCGTGTTCCTGTCGGGTTTGGCTCCTGTGTCAGTCACACAGTGCAGTCGTCCCTCGTTATATCGTGGTTCACTTTCCGTGGTCTCGCTGTTTCGCAGATTTTTTTTTTTCTGGAATTTTGAATGTTTCTTTTAACTCTGTATGAAGGCGCGTGTTCTGTGTCCTGATTGGCTGAGGGACTGTAGACCATTGTGTTCTGCGTCCTGATTGGCTGAGGGACTGTAGACCATTGTCCATCAGTCTCCTCCGTGTCTCCTGTACAGTACAGAATGTGTCAGACAAATTTACATAAATGTTGGATCAGTGTGACTCTGAAGTGCTGTATGTTTGCAAGTTTTCTCCCCGACAAAACCCACAATGTCGATGAAACGTTCTGCACCGACAAAGGCACCGACGAAGGTTTGAACTTTGTGTTTAAACGAGAGAGAAATGTGAGAAAATGTTAATGTGTGAGAAAAGTGTATAAAGTGTGTGGTGAGGGGTTTTACAGACAAGAAACATGTAGAATAATTGTAAAAAATAAAGTTTTCTATTTTGCGGATATCGTTTATCGCGGTTTATTTTTGGATAGTAACCCCGGCGATAATTGAGGCACCACTGTAACTTTCACTTAATAAAAAAACACATTTTCGCTGAACTAAAACGTGGAATCCGGGTTCTCAGATACTACAAAACTACATTTGATTTGAATAAGTCCCGATAATTAAATATTAGGGTGCACCGATCCAGCTTTTTCAGTTGCGATACCGATATCAATACTTTGACTGTAAGCATCTGCACAGTTTTAACCGATACCAGTGTAGAGACGGAAAACAGACCTTTTTTCCTCAACACAGAGTTAACTTAATCCACACGAGCTCCAGCTGTGTTATGTAACTTTATTTATTCTGCAAATATCCACTGAACAGCTTCGTATGAATAAAAGTTCAAACATTATGGGACGTTCTAGGCCAAAATCTGCCTGTAAATAGTTTTCTTACAACCAATTAAACCCAGCAGAACATCAGCTGAACCAGTATCAGGGAACCGATACCTGATCCTGCACATTTTTGCGGATATTTTTTGCCAGTATCGGTTTCGGTGGTTTTATTTCTGAAAATGAAACTTTAAAATTGTACATGCAGAACTCATAGAAGAGCAAATGTAATTAATGAAACGCTAAAGTGATGTAATATTGTCAGAGGGAGTGTAACATCGTGTTGTTGAATCATTATGAAGCCTTTTCTTTGTATTTATGTTTCAGTTGTGTTTATCCGACCAAACCGTTCACACAGAGGAGCATCATCAAATCTGTGCTTTGTGTGATAAAGAAACAGATCTGAATGTGACAAAATCATGATATTTGGTATTACTGGACGTATCTTATCTGCCCTTGTGGCCGACATCAGGAATTACAACAATGATAAAAACTGGTTAAAAATAGTAACTTCATCGACCTTTTGTTTGTTGCTGTTCGTGTTTTTTTGGTTCTTATGTGACAATATTCTGTTTTAAATCACCTTTGACCATGGCCTTCCAGTAGCTCCGTTGGTGTTGAGTGTTTGTTCACTAACCCACAGGTTGGCGGTGCAATTCCAGCCCCTACAGATGAACGCTGTTGTTGTGTTCTTGGGCAAGACCATATATGTCAAACTCAGGCCCGAATTTGGTCCACAGTGTAATTATATTCGGCCCGTGAGATCATAGCTGCCCGCTGGTATATCGCACATGCACCACTAATACTACACATCCCAGAATGCTTTGCTACTGCACAGTCGAGACCAATGTGCAAAGTAAATCAGAGCACAGCAAACTGAGCTTGAATATCTGTTTTCTCTGCACTTTTTCTACTGTAGGTCTGGACTTTTAATAGTTTAAAAATCTAATTTTCAGTGAATGAAATTATAATTTTATATGTTTTTTTTGGCTTGTGAAAAAAAGATTTACTACTACAGAATCTTGGAAGGCTACAGAGAGAGACATAATTTGATTGATTTAAATAAGAAATGAAAACTACTGATGTGTCTTTGATTTTTTATGTTCGTGATATGAAGCTTGAGTTGTTCCAGATTTTGCGTTTAAGCAAAACTAAAGATTGTGCCGATATGAAAAGGTTAAATGTTACATATCAGGTGCAGTCAGTTTTTGAATAAATATTGAATTTGGCCTGTGAATTTGTCTCAGTTTTTAATTTTGACCCCATGTGAATTTGAGTTTGTCGTCCCTGGGCTAGAATCATTCCTTAAAGATGGAAAAACACTGTATAAAAATCTGACTGTTTCTGTTTTTCATGGATATACAATGTTTTAACTTAAAACTGATGATCCTCTGGTTGGTGGGCGCTCAACCCAACCCACTGCACACTTTCTCAGTCGCCTTATGCAAATGCAGCTGTACTTTCAGTCTAAACTCACCTCGTCTTTTGTGTTTCTTCTTCTCTGTACAGAACCCTCTCCACCCAGCATCATCCTCCCCAAAAACGACAGAAGCCTCCAGCCACACAACTTACCTCCTCCACCCCCAGCTCTGAGCAGCATGCCGGGCACGCTTTAGCCCCCTCTAAAAGCCTGGATGATCAAAGGCCAAAGCACTCCTGAGCTCCAACCACCGCCGCCGCATTACCATCCCAACCACCCCTCCACCCACGCACCTCCACCCCAACCCGAGATGCCCATGCCCGCCTCGCTGCATCACTCGCGGGGCTTGTGACTTGCAGACATCCAGGCTCGCAGCGGTGGTGGTGGTGGGTGGGGGCAGTCGCCGAACGGAGGAGGCCGAACAATGCGACCCTGGGCGGGATCGTGGAGGTGGATTACCCTGGTGCTGTTAGCCTGGGGGACGCTCCTGTTTTACATCGGGGGGCACCTGGTGAGGGACAGCGAGCACCCGGAGCGGTCCAGTCGGGAGCTGTCCAAGATCCTGGCCAAACTGGAGCGTCTCAAGCAGCAGAACGAGGACCTGCGACGCATGGCCGAATCACTCAGGTACAGCCTAAAGCGGAGATGATGTGTGGAAAGTAGAGTTGTCCAAAGTCTCGAAAACGACCCGCTATCTGACGAGTTTCAAATAAGAACCGATCCGTAAATCAAGATGTGAACATTAATAACAGAAAAATCAGACGCTTTCTTCTTCTTCTCCTGAGGTCGCTCCCGTTAGCAACAAGTTTGATTGACATCGTTGCTAAGTGCCTGCTCCCTGCTAAACCAGCGGTGTGAGCAACAGCCTCGCTCTGGATTGGCTCTTTGGTTGCTATGATACTTGCGGTGGGAGTTCCAAATAAAGAGCTACAGTGAAGCAAATAAGTCTTTAACACCCTGTGATTTTGAAGTTCTCCCACTTTAAAATCATGGAAGGTCTGAAATGTTCATCTTAGGAGCAGGTCACTGTGAGAGACATAATCTCAAAAAACATCTGGAAATCACAATGTATGATTTTCAATGTTATATGTTTGTATAGTTATTGCTGCAAATTTGTTTGCAACACCTGAGAAAATCTCCTGTAATATCTTCTCAGTCGTCTTTGTTTTGCTCAGGTCAAACACTGTAGTTTTTTTCTCCAGGTTTGCTCACACTTTTTGGTCCACTCCTCCACACAGATCTTCTCTAGATCAGTCAGGTTTATGGGCTGTCGCTGAGAAACATGGAGTTTGAGCTCCCTCCAAAGATTTTCTATTGGGTTTAGGTCTGGAGACGGAGCCACTCCAGAACCTTGATCTGCGCTTCCTCCTTGGTTCTCCTTGGTTCTCCTGGCTGAGCTTTGGGTCATTGTCATGTTGAAGACCCACGACCCATCTTCAACGCTCTAGCTGAGGGAAGGAGGTTGTTCCCCAAAATCTCACAGTACATGTCCCCGGTCGTCCTGTCCCATGTGCAGAAAAAACCCCCAGAGCCTGATGCTGGCACCCCCAGATGAAGATTTCAGACCCCTCCATGAGTTCTAAGTGGGAGAACTTGCAAAATCACAGGATGTTCAAGTACTTATTTGTATAACCGCTCTAACCTCGATGTGCTTCATTTGAGCTGAACGCTGTGGGTACCGTCACGCTTCATCAGTCCACTTCTTTATATAGTTTATGATCGATACTAAAACTAATACCGAAACTAGACGCTCATTTCAGGAACTGACAAAACCGACCCTGAGCTTTCCTGAACAGTTTTATGATTTTGCGCTTTATCAGAAAGAAAATAAGACCCTGCTGATTATTTATTTTATTTTAAATAGGAGCGTTTGTTTCTTCATCGTTGTATTGTCATCTGTATCGAGTATTGAGCGAATTCCGTAATATCGGAATCAAAATTTTAGTACCGTGACAACCGTGCCATGGAAAAAACTGGATGAGGCAGTGGGCGGGAGTAGCTCAGTTGGTAGAGAGACCTTGTCATTGGTAGAACAGTCAGTTGTCGGTGAGATTCCAGCTCCCACAGATGAAATTGTCATTGTGTCCTTGGGCAAGACACTTAACCCCCCTCGTCTCCTGTGAATGGGTGTGTGGTTCATTGATGTAAAGTATTTTAGTGCCTCGAAGGTGGAGAAGTGCTACATAAATGTGAGGATTTACTGATAAATACTTGTGTGATGTTAGTGTCTGAACAGGAGCTTTAAGTAACTTCTGTGGTGAAACTAACGGCCAAGACAAGTTTATTTGTACAGCACAAGTCGTACAAAGTGATTCAAAGTACTTTACAGAAAAAATACATTAAAATCACACTAATCAAAACATAATTAATCACAAATAATCATCATAAATTAACATTAAAACAGAAGAGGCAGAATAAAAACCTTTCAGTCACAGATAAACAGAACATTTTGAGTCTGGATTTAAACATTGGTCAAAGTCGAGTCTGTCTCACATCTTCAGGGAGAATGTTCCAGGTTTTAGCTGCACAAAACTGAAACTCTGATTGATGAACAGTTACCTAGTTACAGGTCAGATCCTCAGGTGGAGAGGCGTGCCCACTAACAGTAAAAATATAAACAATGTATTATTCAAAATTAAAACAGCTCTAGTTGAATAAATGCAAGATATAAATGTAATGCCATAGTGCAGGGGTGTCCAAACTACGGCCCAGGGGCCAAATGCGGCCCTCAGATCAGTTTTTATTGGCCCTCAGGCTCCTGCTGAACCGGCCCAACTGATCATGAGCAGAACTTTTAACAGCAAATTAAAATATCTCTACCATTATATCGTCAAACATCACAGTGTGACTCAGACCTAAAGTGAAAGTGCTTCAGTCGTTCACTGTGGCTCCACTTTCAATATGTTTGAGATGTGGCCTCGATGAAAAAAAACTAAATACTTTGGGCACCTCTGGTTTAGTGGGAAACATTACAAAGTCATTATGTCTCCATGGAGACGAGCAGGTGGCTCCATCAGAAACTTGCAAAATGTGTCTTTGTAGTCAGTAGTCGTCAGTAGTAGTCAATAGCAGTCAGTAGTAGTCAGTAGTCAATAGCAGTCAGTAGTAGTCAGTAGTCATCAGTAGTTGTCAGTAGTCGTCAGTAGTAGTTAGTAGTTCATCAGTAGTCATTAGTAGTAGTCAGTAGTAGTCAGTAGTTGTCAGTAGCCGTCAGTAGTAGTTAGTATTCATCAGTAGTCATTAGTAGTTGTCAGTAGTCGTCAGTAGTCGTCAGTAGTCGTCAGTAGTCGTCAGTAGTCGTCAGTAGTAGTCAGTAGTCGTCAGTAGTCGTCAGTAGTAGTCAGTAGTCGGCAGTAGTAGTTAGTAGACGTCATTAGTAGTCAGTAGTAGTAGTCAGTAGTAGTAGTCGTACTCGTAGTAGTCAGTAGTAGTCGGTAGTAGTCAGTAGTCGTCAGTAGTAGTCGGTAGTAGTCAGTAGTCGTCAGTAGTCGTCAGTAGTAGTCAGTAGCAGTCAGTAGTCATCAGTAGCAGTCAGTAGTCATCAGTAGCAGTCAGTAGTCGTCAGTAGCAGTCAGTAGTCATCAGTAGCAGTCAGTAGTAGTCAGTAGTAGTCAGTAGTAGTCGGTAGTCGTCAGTAGTTGTCAGTAGTTGTCGGTAGTAGTCAGTAGTAGTCAGTAGTAGTCAGTAGTAGTCAGTAGTCGTCAGTAGTAGTCAGTAGTCGTCGTTGGCATGTTAGAATCTCAGTTTAAGTTCGCAGTGAACACGTCGGCTGTTGTGTCTGTGGCAGGTGGCCACTGTTTTGGATATTTTCAAATGAGTCAAACTGAATTATATTATCGTCAAAAGAAAATCCGCCAAACTAAATGAAAATGTGTCCGACGTGTGCGGCGGCTGCAGACGCACAGATACGAGGGCCGGGTTCAGTTTGTTGTAGTGGCTCATTCAGGAGCAGTGATTAAACCAGGACTGGAACCATAATGACATAATTACACACAAGTTTCTGGGGCGTCACTTTTCATTTCAGTCTTTTCTTTGGGCCAATTTGCTGGAATTTCATTGAACAGTTTGTAGTGATTGAAGAAATGGTGGTAATAAAAAGTAGTTACCGGGTTAAAGGAAGTAAAAAACAAAAAACAAAACTCAAAATGATTGTTATTGTAAGTTTAAAAGTTCTGTAGCTGATTTCTTAAAAGCATGAAAAACAGAAGAATCACTTAATTTTACTGATACTACAAACAAAATCTCAAGTAAAAGTACCGTATAAAAAAAAAAAACTTAAGTCAAAGTATTAAAGCACCTGTTTAAACATGTTAAAAAAGAGTAAAGACACAGATTTTGAGGTCTAATAAAGCTTCAAATTTACTGATTTTGGTGCAAATTTGTGCAAAACTTTAAGCAGAAACAATTTAATCGATAATTTTGTCTACCTGTTTTTATTTGTATTTTTCTGTTTGATCAAATGATAAAACCTCGGCCTTTTCAGCAGGTCTCACACAATCATAAAAAAATACTTTTACTTTTCAGATACTGCTCTGAAATGTAAAAAAAAGTATCCACTTCAAAATGTACTCTAGTACTACTTTTACTTCATTACATAGCACCACTGCACTTACCTTATGCATTCCAAGCATCATAATTCTTCACCAGGATGAGTTTATAAGCACTTTTGTTCAAGTACATGGGAAAAATTGTATGTAGACCCTTCAGGAGCGGCAGTACTACATCGAGGGGGGAGCAGGTAATACATGCAGGTAATACTACACTTACAATACTATTTCTTGTACTTCTGAAAGATCAATCACAATCAAATCAAAATTGCAGTTTGAATCGACCCAATTAGCAAAGATTACACATTTTTGAAACATCATAAATTCCTCCACAAATTTGTTAAATGGTTTATAGTCACAGTTTTATCGAGCACTTTTTCATTTTCAAGGCTCAAAGCGTTTTATATGAAGGAGCCGCTCACACATTCACACACTGGGGGCGAGGGGGAGGAAGTGTCTTGCCCAAGGACACACCAGCAGCCTTCATCTGGGGGAGCTGGGACCTGAATGAACCACAGACCTTTGAATTAGACCAATTAGAGCTCCTTTGCATAAAAACGTGGTGGTTTAAATGTGATTCTTGTATTAATTTGCCGGTTCATATTTCAGTTTTTTTGTCGGTTCTTCTGGACTTTGAGCAGGTTCCTATTATTAAAACATAAATCACAAACCCGATCACAACGGCAGATTATTCAGCCCTACTTCTTTGTACTTTACACATTTGAGATATTTGAGCCTTTTCCACTTTACAAATCACATATTGATGGAACAGAGCAAACATCGTGCAGTTTAAGCAAAACGAGTCCAATTCCATTTCTCCAAGTGCCGCCGTGGGTCTGAGGGAAATGGATGTTGATCAGAATGCAGATCCATCAGGCTTGATATTTCCCGCCTCAGCTAAAGTTTTGTTTTCGCTTTAGTGCGTCGCTGCAGCGTGACACTGTCGGTTCAGAAGTGCTGTAATGTGCAGAGGAAAGGACCGTTTTGTCTCATTTAAAGTGAAAGTTCAGTGGGTTTAAAGATGGAGGGCTGTAAGGACCAATAAGAAAACTTTATATACTCTGTGGTACATTTTAAAGTGATTTTCTGAGCTTTTTACCGTGTTATAATGTCCCGTCATTAAAAACACTGATGTCATCCATGCATGTTTCAGTAATTTAGTGATCTCTTACAGCTTCTTCCGATTAGCTGTAAGAATCTGTGCAACGCTCCGCCCACAAGTCTACATCACCCATCCCTGCACACGGGGCCGGTCCAGTCTATAATCAGACTGAGCAGCTGCTTAGGGCCCCGAGGCCAGCAGGGGGCCCCCAAGAGCACATACATTTATACTGAAAATAATATAATATATGAAGTTTTATTGGACACGGGGCCTAAATATCCCTCTAAAACAGGGGTCCCCAAACTTTTTCCTGTGAGGGCCACATAACTTTTCACTTCTCTGGGGGCCGGGGTCAGTTTGTAACAGAAAAAGTGACGATTGCAGGAGCCTAAACGTAAAAATGTATTGTTTTCCAGAAAGCCAGATAATCAAATAACCTTTTCTGGATTCTTCACAGAACAAAAGTCAGGAAATAATAACACTATTAATGAAATAAATTTGCATTCTGAATCTATTTTTCTCTTACTTAACCTTTTCGCCATGATTCCGTTCTCTTTGAGAGGGGCGGGTTTAGGATTTTTTTTTTTTTCTGGGGGTTGCCAGATACACAGACGCAAAAGGTGGAACAGAATGTCACGTTATATGCGTTTATGAAATAGTTACTAACTAATAGTTAATAATGAAAATAATTCATAACTAAAGAACATTTTATTGCAAAAGTCCAACTTTATTATCAAATACAAATATATGAAAAAAAATCAAAATGCTCTGGTTTTGTTCAGGGGGCCGGACCAAATGTGGAGGCGGGCTGTAGTTTGGGGACCACTGATCTAAAACAATCACATCTGTTTTATATTTATAATAGTAAAATCTCTGCTGGTACATTTGTTTTCGAGTGGAGCAGAGTCGAGGGCAGCTCTGTGTTCACTCCGGTGTGAGGACTTTTATAATATAAATATAAAACCCCTGGACACATTAAAATCCACCAGAAACAAAGAAAAAATGTCTAGAGTTTAAAAAATCTTGACTTCCCCCCTTATATATGTTCGTTCTGTTCTTCTGTGGTCTTTGTGACATTCTGGATGTTTTCAGTCTGATGTTGGTCAGATAAATACAAATATAACTGGACAAAGAGTCAGAATGTGTCACATGTGAATCACCAACAGCTGAACCAGGAGGGGCCCCGGAGACAAACTCAGCTTAGGGCCCCTGAGAGCTGGGGCCGGCCCTGCTGCACATGTCAATTCTCCATAGATCTACAAAAGTACATAACAAACCTGATGCACACTGATAGCGCTCTGAAGGGGGAGTGTCTCAGCACAGAGAGCAAAGGGAGGGAGAGTCAGAAACGTTTAACTTATAATTTTAAAACAGAAAAAAGGAAAATGGTGATTTAAATGTTACGTGTTCCCATAGAAGTAAAATCCCGCCTTTAAGCAGATCCAACGAGGCCTGTCACGATGATAAACTGTAGATGTTTCAGTTATTTTTGGGAGTCAGTATTCATCAAGAGGATTAGTGGAGAACTTTTTTGTAAAATGTACTGTACTGTTATCAGATTTGAGGTGTAGTGGGTTGTATAAATGTAGATACATGCTAACGACGCTAACTTGGATCGATCCCACAATATCTGGGAATCAAACGTTTGGACATTTTCACCATGTGCTCGGATGCTAACCGCTAAATTAAGAAAAAGAACATGATATCCAACAATCTTGTAAACCTTCTGTGTTAAAGCCAATTTTGGGCACCATTACAATTGCGAGAGGGAGTTATTTCCTTAGCGGAGGTCTATGCTGGGCTTTGTCTGTTTAAAATGTCATAATACATAAAATTCTTACATTCGGAGTACAGTTTTGTTGCATATCTTTTCTTGCCCAAGTCCAGCAGTCTTCCGAGACCACCGCGCACCCCGCTCGTCTAATCAGGCTAATTGCACAAAATGGTAAGAAACAAGATGATTGTGGAGTTTGCCTTTTGGTAGAAATGAAAATCAGGCTTAATTAAATCTCGGGCACGCCGGATTTGCACCGTGGAACAAACGCGCACGCGGAGTCTTTCTTGTGAAGTCGATCAGTGTTGCAGAAGAGCCACGTGAGACGGGACAGATGGGTAAACCAAGCGCACCTCGGCACATTCGGTCTTGTTGTTTTGGCACAGAACTGGCACATCGTATGAGGCTATCAAGCACGCCGCGCCACTCACACTTCGGAACAGAGACACAGATGGTCGTTCTCTTAGCGCTGCATGCTAATAGTGTTTCTGCTAACGTCCATGTAAACACCGGCGCAGGTTGTTGTGGTGTTCATTAGCGATCGTGGTAGTAATGGAGGAATGGAGGTAGTGATGGTCAGAACAGAGCTGTCACAAGTACTTTATGTAAGGTTTGAGTTTAAATTCCATGAAGATGATCTGTCTTCTCAGATACGAGGTAACGATTGTAAAGCTGATTTATTCTTGAAAAACTGGAAATGACGGAGAAGTTGTTCAGGGGCGCTCTTACTCTAGGATGTGTTTTCTAATTTGAAGTGTACTACGGTTGTGTTTGACTTTATCATTTAAGATAAAGAGGTGAAGGGGGTCTGGAGGGTCTGGAGGTCCTCCCCCAATACATTTTGTACAAATTAGACGTCACTTCCTCCATTTTCGCTGGTTTTTAAATGATTAGGATTAGATTTGGGGAACAATCATTACACTAACCCTGAAAACAACACAGCTCTTTTTACTGTGATGATGAAAGCAACAATCTACTTTACTTTACTTTACTTTACTTTACTTTACTTTAATAGTTTATTTGACAGGGACAATATGCAAAAACATTAAAGAAGCTGAAGCTAGTTTCCATCTGTCGTCCCTGAGCAGGTGAAAAATACAATATAAAATGTAAGATAAGAGAAGAGAAGATGAGATAAGCCTTTATTAGTCCCACAGTGGGGAAATTCCAGTATTGCACCACACAGTTAAGAGCAGAAGGAAAATGGAACATGCAATAAAACAAGATAAATAGCTTAAAATAATAAAAAAAAAAAAAAATAGACTTAAAAATAAACTAAAAATAGACTCTAATATAACAAGAAATATAATCAATGCACACTAACACACTACAAATGACCAATTATTACAGAATAAAATTTCACAATAAAATCTCACTAAAACTATATCATACCCGTTACCATTCTTAAATTCTCTATTCTTAAATTATCTGTTAATAATGTTTGATATGCAATAATATTGAAGTAAGTATATATAGTATTGAAGTAATGTATAGAGACATTTTTAAGGACAAAATGTGTATTTTCGATGGATAACAGGTCCGTTATCTCTCCAGTCACGAGTAGCTGATTAGCATTAGCAGCTCTAATGCTCAATAACACACCGGATGACACTGTTCATAAAATGTAGTTCATCTTTAAGGGAAGCTCCTCGCTGCCTCCTGTGTGATTTCCAGATTCACTTTGATGCTGTTCCCCATCAGTGAAAATCAATCTGAACAGCGCCCTCGCTCACACATGCACGCTTCACTTCAGACAGCTGGTGCCTCATTTAATCCCTTGCTTTTGTAATTATTCAGAATTGGCTCACAAACAAAGGTGCAACTCGCAGCGTGGGGAGCGGGCTAGCTTTTAGTGGCCGCTGACCAGATGGGGCTAGCTAGCACTCTTGTTGATCGGGGGTTTAATTTTGTGGTTGATGTGGGACCCAGGTTTTCTCCATACGTGGGTGAATGTAGCACCTTCTAGTGGTATGCTAATCCTCTAAGGACGCAACATGGTAAGCATCTGGTTAGAGGGCTAAAGTGCAAGGAGAAGCAGCTGGTTTTTAACAGTTTTTATGTGAATATTGGTTAAATAGTTTGTAATATTTGACTAAAACTATAAACAAACCAACATCAACAACCACCTGAACCAACAGTAGATACATATAGACAACAGACAGAAAACAGTAGAGCTAGCCAGGATGCTAATAGGTGTGAGAGCGCCCATTAGTGGCCTGAATGATTATTCTAAGAATGACTCAGGCACAGTTCACACTTAGTTTAGCTCAGTCTCAGCCCTGTATGTAACTTTCAGTGTAGTTAATGTGTGTCCAGCAGTAATCTGACCAGAACTGAACAAGCGACTGGACGAGCAGCGAAACGTCTCCACTACTACAACTTTTCGTCCAGACTTTAAATGTTTCTTTTACTAACGGCAAACTATAAAACTGCTAACAACCAAATGCAGTACTCAATAACACTCCCACTAACAGCAGACTGCAAAACCGCTAAAAAACAACAACAGGACCCAACAATATGACTAACAATGGACTACAAAACCGCTAACAGCTAACATCAGTACTGAACAATACTCGCTAACAACAGTACTCAACAACAATACCACTAACAACAGAGTGCAAAACCGCTAACAACCAACATCACGTACTGAACAATATCGCTAACAACAGTAACCAACAGCAATACCGCTAACAACAGACTAAAAAAATGCTAACAGCCAACATCAATGTTGCTAATAACACTACCCAACAACACCACTAAAAAATGACCACAAAACCGCTAACAGCTAACATCAGTATCCAACAATACCGCTAACAACAGACTGTAAAACCGCTAACAACCAACATTAGTACCGAACAATATTGCTAACAGTAACCAACAACAATACCGCTAACAACAGACTAAAAAAACGCTAACAGCCAACATCAATATCGCTAACAACAGTACTCAACAACAATCCCGCTAACAGCAGAGTACAAAACCGCTAACCACCAACAGCAGCACCTAATACAACAATAACACCAACAACAGTACACAAATACAACAGTACACAAATACAACAGTACACTAATACAACAGTACACAACAGCACTACTGCTCCCAGCGTACAACCCGATCAACAATGACAAAACACACAAAAAAGACACCAACACTAACACTTAAAAGTTAAAAAATGCATGGCACACTCAGATGGCCGACATCCAAAACATAATTTTTCATTTTATTTTTTTTTTATTTTTTAGACGTTTTGACAAAATATCTCCTTCAAATAATGTATTTTTCTTGCGTTGCCAGCCCCAAAAATGTTGCCAGCCCAGGTGTGCTCATACTCCCCTCTACAACAAACAAAAAAAAAAAAAAACAACAGTTAAATATTTACCTTTTTTTTTTTTTTTTTTTTTTAATATACTCATGACTTTGTTGTGTGTTTTCTGTTTAATTTGAACCAACACTAACGACCAACAACAACCGCGAACATCCGACTACAAAACCGCTAACGGCTCTACTGCTAACAGCTACTACACCACCGACGGCCCCACCACCTACACTAAA
This sequence comes from Periophthalmus modestus, assembly GCA_019594935.1. Classification (NCBI taxonomy): domain Eukaryota; kingdom Metazoa; phylum Chordata; class Actinopteri; order Gobiiformes; family Gobiidae; genus Periophthalmus; species Periophthalmus modestus. The sequence goes on from JAIEZT010001328.1 coordinate 28,462,903, forward strand.
GGAATTCCAATTTATTTACTCCACCAACCGCCAACACCGCCCATAATGACACATTCAGACCGAGCGATTTAGTCGTCAAAATCACGTCAATCGCCTTTGAGGGCAGACGCTTCAGACGCCCTGGGCCACACTTTGTTCAGATGCTAATCTTTGTCTTGACAGGAGCTCTGCCTGTGAAATGAAAAGTTCCGAGATGATATTTTGAAATGCATAGACACAGACAAACGCACAGACACCTGGGATAAGACTCGTCCACCATCACTGTTTTGTCTTCAGCTGCTACATCATCGCCTGAGAGGTTCCTGATTGGTCGAAGTGCCACAGATTTTGCCAGAAGTTTCTCAGCTTTTCTATCCATAGCCTTGATGAGTTATTTTGAGTTATTTTTGTTTGATATTTTATTTATTATTTTATTTTATTATTGAGGGTTTTTTTTTGGTTATTTTTGTTTGTTGTTTTATTTATGTATTTATTTTGTTATTTTCATTTAACTTTTTTTTTTTTTTTTTTTTTTTTTTTTTTTTTTTTTTTTTTTATTTACTTTGCTATTTTTTATTTAACATTTTATTAATTTTTTTATTATTTTTATTCATTTTTACTTTTTTTTTTGTTATTTTTTACTTTGTTATTTTTATTTAATTTTTTTTTTTTTTTTTATTTATTTTATTTTTTTTATTTTGTTATTTTATTTAACTTCTTTAGTTTTTTTGTTTGTTTTTTATTTTATTTAGTTATTTTTTATTAACTTTTTTTTGTTATTGTTATTTTTTTATTTACCATTTTTTTAAAAAATTTTAAAAATATTATTTTATTTATTTATTTATTTTTTTTTAATTTAATTTATTTATTTATATATATTTTTTTTATTTAATTTTAAGTTTTGTTAGGTTTTATTTAATTTTTTTGGTTGTTATTTTATTTTATTCTTAACCGTTGAACCGATTAGACGAAATGCCTCAGATGCAAAAAAGCCCGACTGAACACGCCAAAACAAACTGCAACACTAACAACACTGTCACCCCTAACAACCGCACAAGCTGAAAGATGTTGGCTTCCTTCGCTCGCGCTGACTAACTGGCTGTAAGTGTGCTCCTCATTGTTCCCCTAATGGTTCTTGTGTTCTGTTCGTCCTATAGCTCTCCTCCAAAGTGCTGACACAGTCCTGGCTCGGCTCCAGCTCCGGCGCTCCGGTCCCCAGGCCCTCTCCGTCCCCCCCGCCGCCTCCCGCCTCCTCGTCCTCCCTGTAACATCTCACTAGCTCCATGACAGACCTCTCCTGCTCTTAGCTTCATTCCACCAGAGCACTCAGTCAATCTGCGTCACTGACATGAAAGTTAGGTATGCTGTACAAGATTATGAACAAGCGCCCTGCTGACATTACAATCATCACATTCTCAACTCTGCTGGAGAGGCAGAGATGTGGATAATGAGCCGAGTTGATTCTGTTCATAATTTTCTTTTTTTCGATCACCACGTTACCTTTTATCGATTTGAAAATGCTGCACAGTTGCCCCTCGCTATGTCGCGGTTCAACTTTTGTGGTCTCACGGTTTTGCAGATTTTTTTGTGCAATTTTCCTTTTTTTTTTTTTACAACTTACAAACATGCATTGTGTTCTGCGTCCTGATTGGCTGAGGGACTGTAGACCATTGTGTTCTGCGTCCTGATTGGCTGAGGGACTGTAGACCATTGTGTTCTGCGTCCTGATTGGGTGAGGGACTGTAGACCATTGTGTTTCTGTGTCCTGATTGGCTGAGGGACTGTAGACCATTGTCCATTGTCTCCTCCGTGTCCTGATTACAGTACAGGAATGTGTCAGACCAATTTACATAAATGTTGGATTGGTGAGGGACTCTGTAGTGCTGTATGTTTGCAAGTCCTTTGGCTCCCCGACTGTAGACCCACAATGTCGATGAAACGTTCTGCTCCTCAAAGGCTCCTGTACAGGTTTGAACTTTGTGTCAGACAAAGAGATAAATGTGGATCAGTGTGA